>JAQZBX010024954.1:0-29830 GCA_029593785.1 Cabassous unicinctus
ATATGAAGAATAAACACATGGAGTTAAAACCTAGATTACAGGGGAAGCAGCTGTGGCTCAATTGGTTGGGCTCCCATTTACCATATGGGAGGCCCCGGGTTCGATTCCCGGGGCCTCCTGGTGAAGGCAAGCCAGCCCACGCGGTGCAGTGAGCCGATGCAGCAAGATGACTCAACAATGGGAGACAAGCAGACCCAGAAAAACACAAAAGCAAAATGGACACAGCAAGCACAAGCAGCAAGGGGGGAATAAATAAATAAATAATAAATCTTAAAAAAAACCTAGATTACAGGTTACCAGGAGATAGGATGAGGACTGAGAAGGGGTACTGTTGCTTAATGCATGTAGAATTTTCAATTAGCTTGATGGTAAAAGTGTGGAAATGGATAGAGTTGATGGTGACACATTTTAGTGAGTATAACTAACAGGGCTGGTTTATAAATGGAATTGTGGCTGAAAGGAATAGTTTAGGGACATAAATGTCAATTGAAAAAAAGCTCTCTAGCTTTCTTAGGGACTGAATAATAACCCAGAGGTGGATGAGGATTCTAGTTATTAGTACAAATACAAGAATGTTCTTAGATGAACTAGAACAAATGTACGTCACTATTACAAGGTGGCAAGAATATGGTGATGCATGGGAAAAATACAATTAATGTAACTTATGGACTATAGTTAACAACAATATTGTAATAGTCTTGCATCAGTGTCAAAGAAGGTACTATATCAACACTAAAGGTCAATAATAGGGAAGTATGGGATTTTTTTCTTTTGGACTAAGGAAAACGTTCACAAATTTACTGAAGCGATGACCGTACAACTCTGTGATAAAAGTGAGAGCCACTGAGTGTACACTTTGGATGGACAGTACAAGGCATGGGACTGGGTAACACAGTGAGCCTTGTTGTGGAAGAGAGAGTGTGGTTAACAGTACAACTATGAGAGTGTTCTCTCATGAACTAGAACAAATGTACAATATTAATACATGGTGTTAATAATAGGGGGTGTACACAAAAAATATACCAAATGTAAGTCATGGATCATACTCAGTGTTAATAGTCTAATCTTTCATCATCTATAACAAATGTTCCACAACAATGCAAGGTTTTGGTGGAGGGGTGATGTCTGGGAATTCTGCACGTTATGCCTGATTGTTTTGTAAGCTCACAACTTCTCTAATAAAAATTTATTTAAATAAAAGAATATATACAACAACTGCAACTCAATAACAAAAAGACAACTCAATTTAAAAGTGGGCAAAGGACTCAAATAGACATTTCTCTAAAGAAGATGGCCAATTAACACATGAAAAGATGCTCAACGTCATTAGCCATTATGGAAATACAAAGCACAACCACAATGAGATAGCATTTCATACCCACTGGCATGGCTAAAAAATAATAATAAAATCTGTGCTTGCAAGGATGTGGAAAGGCTGGAACCCTCATTCACTGCTGGTGGGAAGGTAAAATGATGCAGCTGCAGTGGAAATAATCCAGCAGTTCCTCAGAAAGCTAAACACAGAACTGCCCTACGAGCCAGCAATTCCACTCCTGCGTATATAACTCAAAAGAAGTAAAACAGGTATTTGGACAAATATTTGGACACCAATGCTAGAGCAGCACCATTTGCAATAGCCAAAAGATGGAACAACCAATACATCCATCATCTGATGAACAGAGGAACAGAACATTATTCACCCAGAAAAAAGGAATGATGTTCTGATATATGCAACAACTTGGATGAATGTAAAAACATGCCAAGTGAGAGAAGCCAGGCCCAAAAGGCCACATATGGTGCATGATTCCACACCTATGAAATGTCCAGAACAAGTAAAACCACAGAGAAAGCAGCTTAGTGCTTGCCAGGGATGGGGAGAGGAAAGGGAGTGACTGCTCAATGGGTACAAGATTTCCTTGTGGAGTGACAAAGATGTTTTGGAACTTGCGAATGTACTAAATGCCACTAATTGTGTGCTTTAAAATGGTTAAGTTTATTATGTGAATTTTACCTCAATAATAAAAAAAGAAAGGCCCAGGGTGGGGGGAGGAACTGCTAGGAAGGCTGAACTATATCTCCTTAAGTTGTCAAAAGCTTGTTGTTTTACCTTAAAATGCCAGGGGGAAATTGAGGTCCTTTCTACTATGTAATTCACCAAATACGGCTATTTCTTTTTCATCTTCATAGCCACAGCTTTGAGCCATTTTCTTTCATTTACTCATTTACTCAATTATTTGTTGAGCAACTACCAAGGGTTAGGAATACAGACACACACAGAGAGAGAAAAATAACTTGGCTCTGAGCCTCAGAATCTGCTTCTGAAAAATGAAGGGTGATTAGATGGGCTCTAAGAACCTTCCGATTGTGTTATTTTAGAAATTTAATAGTGAGTTCTGGAACCTTAGCATTTGTCTCAAAATCTGAAGATTGAAGGAGAAAAGTGAGAAGGATAGGGCAGAAAAAATACAGAAAATGAGAAAGGGAAATCCCATTTCCCTTTGTGGCACAGTCAATCCTCCATCCCATCTTCTCTACCCCCATCCCAGACCCTCTGAGGACTAAAGAAGATTTACTGTTAGGGCTTAATATGATTTAAAGAGCAAACAGAAGTCTATCCACTGCATTCTTCCTCCCCACCCCTTCCACTTCCCTGCAGGAAATGAACCTGAAGATACATATTTCTGGAAGAGTTATTTGCATGGTAGCCTGAATGGATTTCAGTCAAAGGCTAGGTAACTGCCATCTTTCCTGGGTTAGCCAGGAAAGGGAAAAGGGAATTGGAAGCCAAAGGTGAAAGAAAGTTTGAAGGCAGTGACAGGTGAGGTTGGGAAAGGCCAGAGGAAAGCTGAGGGGTAGGGCAGGGTCCTGGGGAGAAGCGAGACAGCAAAGGGTCTGCCCTGTTTATCTTCATCTGTGATAAAGAACCTGTGATAAGGGTACAAAGGTTACTATCTTATCCTCAGCAGGGTGGGGTAGAGGGGACATCGCCAAGCAAGCGTACAGCAGATAGGTGCAAAGAGCAGGAGAACTGCTCTGCGCTCTCTTGAAGTTCCTAAACCTGGGTGGCAAACTACAGCCCGGGAGTCAAGTGTGGCCTCCAGCCTGTTTTTGTAAAGTTTCAATGGAACACAGCCAGGCTCATTTCTTCCCGAATGTCCTATGGCTGCTATCCCTCTAAAAAAGGCTGAGCTGAGTTGCAACAGAGTATTCTTTTAGACTATAAAACCTTAAATGTTTCATATCCAGCCCTTTACAGAAAAAGTTGGCTAACCCTGACCTAAACCATGTAAGCACCCAGTCCCTGGAAATATCCAAATTTGGCCCAGCCAAATATTACTCCAAAGCACCATTTCATTTCTGCCAGGTTTTCAAATTTCAAATCCTTCTTCCTGAACAGACTTCTCATCTCTCTGGCCACATGTGGTGGAGCAAGGGCTAAGTGAGGGTGTCTCTGTCTTGGCACTTGTGACGTGCTCTGTTGTGGCATGTACCTCGGGACACCGGGCAGCATCCCTGGTCCTAGCAACCAAATGCTAGCAGCACCCCAGCCACAGCAGCGACAACCAGAGAGGTCTCCAAACATTGCCAAATGCCCCCTGGATGCGAAGGGACAAAAATCACTCCTCTCCCTTGAGAACAGGTTAAGTAAAGAGAAAGAAAGCAGTAACTGACCAACAAAGGGGATGGGCAGATCTACCCAGATTCCACTTACCTTGCGATCGATAATAGGTATCTTCCTGATGTATTTATAAAACTTCTTTTTAAACCTTGACCATAAACCTAAAAGAAATAAATGGTTCTGTTATCCAAATAAATTTTCCATGGATATGACCTGCCAGCTATAATGTATGAACTATACAATGTGTCCCCTGCAACCTTACTTGCCTTCGGATAAAAAAGGAAGAGTTTCTTTACTTTTTTAAAGAAGCTTTTTAAAGTTACTTTTTTGAATTTATTAACATGGTTCTAAATGAACGAACACACACACACACACACACACACACACACACACACAGTTTCCTCTCTCACCCATCCCTCACCCCCAGGTGAACACTACATTTGTTTCTAGTATACCCTTCCAGAGTTGCCTTATGCATATACAAGCAACAATAAAGATACATCCTTATGTGTCTCCCTTTTTACACACAAAGTAACACACTCTAGCACTGTACGAGACCTTACTTTTCTACTTAGGAATATCATCTTGAAGATGAGGTGTTTCTCATTCATTGTTACAGCTGCAGAGTATTCCACTATATGGATGTGCCATAATTTATTTAACCTCTCCCCTACTGATGAACATTTAGGTTGTTTCCAATATTAGCTATTACAAGCCTTGCTGAAATAAATAACCTTGTAACATACATCGTGTGTTATTTCATTCCAGTCCTGTGTTCTGCACACTGTAATACAAGCTGAGATCTTATTAAATATGTACAATATTGTATCCTCTTCTCACTTATTAGTGTTTTTCTACATCAATAAAAATTCTTCCAAAACACATTTTAAATAGTAGCATAATATTTCCTCAAAGGAGTATACTCTTATGTCGGACATTTAAGTTGCTTGTTATTAGACTATTTCTAACCATGTTAAGGCTGAAAGATTCAGAACCACTTTCATGTTAACAAATAAAGTAATTAGTGCAATAGAAAGAGGTCTAAAAGTCAGCAAACCGTGTCAGACATCCAAAAAGTCTAGTAATAGGAGAAGAGTATAGACAAACTTTATAAACTCTGTGAGACAAATGGTACAGGGCAAAAAGAACATATTACAGGAAGAGAGAAGGAGAAATTAAAAATGACAAGATCATGTAGTCATGACCAAAAAAGATTATCTCAAAAAGTAAAGCCCTCAGAGGTACAGAAAGAAAAGTACATTAGAATGTTTTAAGGTAAAGAAATAGGAAATTCCAATGTAAGAGCAACACGCCATGGCTCTTGACACTTTACAAATCCCTTTCATGTGAATCAAGCCACTCAATCCTCATAATACCCCTGTGAGGAGGTAAGGCAGGTATTATTATGCCCATTTTATTGTGAGGAAACAGGCTAAGAGAACTTAAGAATATTGCCCAAGGTGCCACATCTAGAAACAGCGAGTGTTTATCCCTTCTTCCCACCACAAAAAAAATGGATTCCTGCTGATCAACAATGGACAATGGACAATCCCAACAGTTAAAAGTAATGCCAAAGTGAAAGGTAAGACTGATATGGGCTTTAAGGAAGAGATAACTTGGAAAGCAGCGAACCCCACCCCGGGACATATCATCCCCCGCCCCCCAGCCTCCTGCTGGCCTTCCCAGTTCTCCTCTACCACAGGGCCACCTTTGCTCCAGAATTACCCTTTCTCCCCCTCAGGAAGCTATGTAGAGTTTGAAGTTCAGTAAAACTTATCACTAGTCAGACTTTCAACTGCTCTAGTGCAAGATACCAAAAATAAGTTGATTGTTCGGCAATACACAGAACACTTCTAACAAGCAAGGTCCTGAAAAACTGGCAACCCCATCAAAATTATCCCCGATCTCTGGAGAGGAGAGTCTTATCTGTGCCTAAGCTTCAAGTTGGAAGGTACAAAATAAAAATGTACTGTTTGTATATGTGTTAAACTATATGAAATTGCCAATATTCAACATTTTTGACCTACAAAACTATATTTTGCATGAGTCAACCTGATTTAGAAAAAAACAGCCACAGATAAATAAACAGTATCTCCAGGTAGCAAAAATTTTAATTTCGTTCTTATGGTTTATCCGTATTGTCTAAATTTTCTACCATGAGCATGTATTGCTTTTGTAATAAGAAAAAATGCATTTTTATTAAAAACAAAACAGTGAAAAATGGCTTGGAGGCCAGCCCACAAAGATTTAGACGTCACGTCCCATTAATAGACTGCAACTAGTCCTTTTCTCATGGCCTGCTCAGAGGCAGCATCTTGCTTCTTGAGCAGTCAAGGCAGGTAAGTGCTGGGATCGACGCCTCGAGGACCAGGTAAGCAACATGCACTGGCACACAGAACTGCACAACTGAAAGCAGAAGTGAATGCCCATAGCTAATACATAACCACAGCAAAGAAATGTAACTCTCAGGACTTCTAACCTCAGTCTGTTTTCACAAATGCACCATCTTAAAAAGAAAAGTACGTTGATTGCTGTTCTTTAGAGTCCTATGGAATGGGTCATTTCACCTTGCAAGATGGTGGGTGCCTCCCTCATCAAATCAAATGTTTCTGTGAAAGGAATAAGCCTGAGTGGAGAGACATTGGTTACGTCCATATCCAAACTTTGAGATATCTGTGGATCCTTACAATGACTCATTTCTCAGGAGTTTTTAAATAAGCTGCAAATCCAGAAAAATCAACATAAACAGCAATGGTATTAAAAAAAAAAAAAAAAGTCCTATTATAACTTTATGAACCAGAAGACAATGGACTGCTTTCAATTCAAATAGATTTTAAATATCAGAAACAAACCAAAAGGGAGGAAATGAGTCCGATCCCCCAGTCATGAGTGTCAACGCCAGTGAAACTCCACTATACCTTTACCGAGGGGACAGTACACTTACTTTCTGGCTGGAAGATAAACTCATAGACCCAGGCTATCAGCAGGGTCCACACGACACTCCATGCAATGAGCTGCCAGGGCTCGTATTTGGTGCAATGCCCATTTACGTAATTCTTGGCTTTTGTGGCGTACGCTTCCAAAATCTCAAAGTAGGGCTCAAAGGTCTTCTAGAAGTACAAGAGAAAAACAGAAATATTACATTCAGAGAAAAACGAAATCTGCTCTTCAACTCTCATTTTTCTGGCCCCACCCCCAACAATAATCTTATCTTCTACATCCCTCAAATTGGACTTTGACAAGATTTTTAATCTTTCTGCCTCTTCTGTAAAATAAAAGGGTTGCGCTAGATCATCATTTCCACTCTAAAGCTTTTATATGACTGCCAGTATTCACTGTCCCACTCTCTTAACCCAAACTATTCTTTGCAAGATGAATGTCCTTTCTCAGAATCTTTCCCATCCTCTAACCCAAGGGATGGCAAACTGTTTCTGTCAAGTGCCAGGAAGTAAATATTTTAGGCTTTGCAGGCCATAAGGTCTCTGTTACAACTACCCAACTCTACCATTGTAGCATAAAAGCAGTCATAGACAATATGTAAACAAACAAGTATGGCCATGTTCCAATTAACAATTTTTTATGGACACTGAAATGTGAATTTCATATAATTTTCATGTGTCACAAACTATTTCTCTTTTTAACAATTAAAAAAATGTAAAATCCATTCTTAGCTCAAGGGCTATAAAAAATAAGCAGCAGGCCAGATTTGGTCCATGGGCCAAAGTTTGCTGGCCACTGCTCTAAGGCCCTACTTCACTGTAAAACTCTTCAGGCCAGGGACTACTATCTCACAGTTACCTGTATTCCTCACAATACCTGGCACCAGAACAAGAAAGAATCCTGTCATCTGTAAACTTACCAGAACATCCCATTCACGAGAATTCCTCTCTCCCTTTAAGTTCCCTCAAGTAGTCAGCTGTGCGCTACAGAGGGCACATCAACCTGCCTTGCAGTCTGCTCATCTTTTCTCCCTGACTATACAGTTAGTCCTTGAAGAGAGACCAGACCTTAATCATATTTACAATCCCCGTAGCACCTAACACCATTCCCTGCACAAAATGAGTTCAATGGATAGCTTGTTAATTCACTTACTCAACATTTATTAAGTACCTACAAGGTTTGAGGCATTAAGATGGGGAAACACTCAGGTAAATACCATAGGTTCCTGGGCCTTACTGAGCTCGCAGTCGAATGGGAGGGGTAGACGTGTGTTTGTGTCCATGTGTACACATACATGCACACACATGCAGACACAGAGATAAACAAGTCACTGAAATTCCTCAGGATAAATGCTATAATAAGTGAAATCTTAGACAAAGCCCTGAGGAAGGTCTATCTAACTCCACCTGAGGGGAGATGGGGAAGATATGACAGAATATAAAATTTAAGCATAATTTTAAAAGCATAAAATAATGATAAACAAAAATTCTCTAGGGCAGAAAAGTTAAAAGGAAAGAAAAGTCACACAGAAAGAGAGAATAGTAGCGGCAAATGCATAAAAATGTCTGGTATATTCAGGGAATGACAATAAGTTCTACATGGTTAGAGTGTCAGCTACTTGAGGGCAGGGACCACATCTGTCTCATCCAGGGCTAAACCCCCAACATACAGCATAGTAGGTAATTTGTTCTAAATAAAAACATGTACAGTGAGTGACAGTGATCAAGTAAATGAGTAAACACGTCAATCAGAGAAATGAGGTTGGGAGAAGACCAAGCCCAGATTTAAAATGGTCTTGAAAACAGGTTTTAAAAAAAACCAACAAAGCACAAAAAGAGGGAGTATAAATTGAAAGGCATTGTTGGTAAGGTTATTTGTCAGTATCTGTTAACATTTTAGATATGTATTCATTTTGATTGATAAATCACTTTTTTGGTACCTCTATTCTGTGTCCAAAGAGACATGTTTAAGGACATTCATGTCAATATTCTTTGTAAAAGCAAAAATATAAGTGACAAAAATGTCTACCAACAGGGGAATGGTTAAATAAACTATAAAATACACATTTCATGTAACCATACTATGCAGCATTAAAAAGAAGATGGACCTACATGAACCACATGGAAAAATAGCCGGGACCTATTATCAAGTAAAAAAAGCAAATTACAGAACAACAACAACAAAACAAAAGCTTGAATTGTTACACAGGAGAGTAATTTTTTTTAATTAACATAACCTGGTGGAAGATGAACAGAAGGACAGAGATCAGAGACAAAAGTTTTAGCTAGATTGCTGAAATAGTCTAAGGGAGAAATAAACTGGGTTTGACCTTAAGCAGTACGACAGTGGGGATGAAAAAGCAGTATGTATTTGAAAGACAGTTTGGAGGTGGAACAAACAAGATTTGGGAACTTATTGGATATGGAAAATATGGAGTTAAGAAGTGGGAAGAGTACAGATAATTCCAAATTTTCAAGTTTGAGGTAATGGGTAAGTGGCATCACCACTAACAGTGGTAAGACTAGAAGAAGAAGGGACAATGAAGAAGGAGAGCAGATTTGGAGAAAGGATAACGATACTGGTTTGAGTTATATACCTGCTCGAAATCTATATGCAACAGTCTAGCAAGACTATGAAAGCTTAGAAGGGGGCCAGGTGCTCAACAAGTGTTTGCTGAAAACATTTATAGCTTAGCAATTAGTCTAAGAAATAAGGTAATTAGTATTAGGCAAGTACTGGGTTCCCTAGAGAGCTATCCATGGAAACACAGATTATCTGCAACCCCAGCATAGTTCTCGGTGGCCTTTCCCCAGAGCCCATTGTTGCTATTAATCTACTGTGGTGGCAGTGCCGGTCAAGACTGGAGAGGTCTGTCATCATCAAAGGTACTTCATGATTTCCATCATTATAAAACATCTTCTAGCGTTAAATCTGTGATTAAAACATAAAGTTAAATAGTGCAGAGGAGCAGATGTAGCTCAAGCAGTTAGGCGCCTGCTTACCACATGGGAGGTCCCGGGTTCGATCCCTGGACATGGGAGGTCCCGGGTTCAATCCCCAGTGCTTCCTAAAAAACCAAAAAACCCAACAACAAGCAAACAAATGGAAAAATCAACTCAGGGGAGCCAATGTGGCTCAGTGGTTGAGCTCTGGCTTCCCACATACAAGGTCCCAGGCTCAATCCTGGGCCTAGGTACGTCCAAAAAGAAAGTAAATAGTGCATATGAATGGAATAATGGAAGGACAATCATTCAGATAAGCTTTTCTTCTAGTGATACCAGTTTCTAATTCACCCATAAAAACAGTGGTTACCAGTGTCACAAGTTGGCTGTAGATATTTATCAACTCTTTACCGCACTCAACAAAAAAGTAACTGGTATTAGGGAGACAGCAAAGAACCAGCAAATGCAAACTAATTTGACATTGTGAAAGCAATAAAATTAAGATATGAAGGACTTCCTCACTGATATTTATAAACCATATTCATCAAGAATATACTTTCTAGGCAAATGCTGTGATAAGAAGATAATGGGAGTCCTTGAATTCAAAGGGGAGACTTTGGGAAGAGAAATATTTCTATATTCTCTTACTCCAAAGACAGAATGATTCAGTACTTGGATGGGCCCTGGCAAGCATTTTTAATTGGCAACTAGTTGGTCACTGAAATTAGGTCTCCTGGCCTCTTTCCAAGGTCTTTCACCAGCCCTAGGTTACCACAAACAACCTAGGCTCAGTCCCCAATGGTGAAGCACCTCACCACACTGCCAGCTCACTGCATTATTGGGCTCTGTGGGGTAATGTATCCTATCTCCTTGGAAAAAAGGATGAGGCAGTTCCCCAGAGCCTTGAAAAAAGCACAAACCCCACACTGGGCCCTGATGCAATACTCCAGCCCTTGGGAAGCACAGACTCTAAAAACTGAAAAGAACCCTGGAGGGCAAGGCCAACATTTTCAGCTTACCAGCAGAGGCCCCAGTGTGAACTGGCATGCCTAAGCTCATTTGGATACGTTCGTGTCAGAGTGGAGAGCAGGAAACCCAAGCCTCCTGCCTCAGTATTCAGTCCTCTTTCCATTCTTGATTTCCAGTGATCATAGGATCACTTAACACATTACCATCCACTGGCATCCCAAGTGTTTTCTTTCACAATTTATGCTCTTGGCAGCATCTCTTTTGGACGTATGGTATGGTGCATACCATATGTCATGACTACAGGTAAGCATCAAGAAAGAGATGGCATAAGAACTTAAATATAAGTATAATTCTTTCACGCCATGGCTTTTTGCTTGCAGCAAAAAGGCAATATCTTTTTTTAACTATATACCTTTGAATATTTATAATTACAATACTTAGACTTTCATATATTTCAAAATAACATTATGTATTGTACCCTCTGGGAAGACAAGAACTATGAATGATCATCTGTGAATCCACTAATTTTATTGTGCAACTCCAGGCAAATTATTTCACCAGTCTGTGCTTTCATTTCTTTATCTAGAAGAAGGGACACAAGACATTCACAACATAAATAAACTCGGGGGGGTAGGGGGGTTCTGCCGCCCTTGCTTAACAGAACAGTAGAGTTTTGGTAAAGTTTGCACAAGTAAACCATTCCTTCCTTCATATCTGGTATAAAACTGGAAATGTACTCCTTTAGAGAAAAAAAACTTTTCCCAATGAATTTATATAGGATTGTGGGCAGATAGAGGAGTAGGGAGCTCTAAAATTCAATCCTTCCACCAAAACAACTAATAAACAGGCAGGAAGTGTCTGAAGCCACGATTTTGAAGCTCCAGAGGCCAGTACAGCACTGTAGGGCATCCAGGGAAGAGTGGCAGGAAGAGACTTTGTAAATTATAGTAAATCACAGTAAACTGCTCTCTTGGCATCCTGGTTAGTAGCACCCATTCCCCACTCTCACTGCAGGGGTTCCAACCCCTGATTAGCTCCCTGGTGACAGGAAGGAACATAAAAATCCTCTTCTCCAAGACCGGGAGTGGCCTTGGCCCATCACTGATCACAACTTTTTTTTCCTTAATACGGAACATCGTACAAATTTGCATGTCATCCTTGCACAGGGGCCAAGCTAATCTTCTCTGTATCGTTTCAATTTTAGTATACATGCTGCTGAAGCGAGCACTGATCACAGCTTTTGATCAGCGACTTCTGATCACTGGGGGCCCAGCTCTGTGGGCAGCTGTTGTCCTAACCTGCCCCAGACAAAGGCGGCAGCAGAGAAGATTTAAAGACGCTGCACTTCCTCAGGGCTGTAGGAGACAGTTAGGTAAAGGGCTGCATTTGTCGGGCAGGTCAAGAAAGCTCAGCTTTGGGGAGCCATGGAAGAAGTTCCTGGTGTCCTTCCCGGACCCTCCCCACAGCACTTTGGAGCTGGTCTGCGCCCCCTTCATGGGTCCCTGGCCCTGTTCCGGCTGGGAAAGACTGACTTGAGAAACCCATTTCCAGCGAGCCCCCACTCCAGGATTCGTCCTCCAGGCAAAAGCAGCTTGACAGAACAAAAGGAGTACAAGAAACTATAGAGGGAGGCAGTGTGGGGCAAAGTCTGGCCTTCTTTAACACCTGGGAGCTCTGTTTCCTGGAAAATGGAGGGGGCATTCAAACTCCTCTAACAGGAGACCTCCTAAACAGCTAACAAGCACAAGCCCTGGACAAGACACAGGCCCAGAAAAGACAAAGAGGACCCTGCACTCTGCATTCACCTTGATAGGAGGGCTGGAGCTCAAGAAAATCTGTCTTATCACTTGCTGGGTACAAAATCAAGAAACAGAAATCTCAGAGAATAAATCCCAGAGTTAACATTTTAAAATATTAAAATGTACAGTGTACAACACAGGAGTACAAAGCAAACAAACAGGAAATGATGGCCCATCCAAAAGAAGAGGATAAAAACCCAGAAAACACCAACAAAGACCAGAATGTGGACATACTGGGGGAAAAAAGACTTTAAGAGAATGATCTTAAAGGGAAAAACAAACTGATAAACCTTAGTAATAAGAATATTCAAAATAGTACCTGCTTTAAGAAGTTAAGAACCATTTCTCTACACGATAATGTGCCCTCTTCTCTCCCCATCCCTTTTTAGAATGAAAGGATCACCCAATAGCTGGGCTTAACATATTACGGAGATCTAATCATCAAACGTAGTGGCTCTCCATCTCTCAGACGGGGGAAAGAGACATCCACCAAGCTTTCTTAGGAAGCATTAAAGGCAGCGCCTAGCCAAGTCAATACAGATTTATCAGGACACTGACACAGGATCAACTAACTGTTCCCCAATTGTTCCTGATTAACAATGATTCTTCGGCCAGATACAAACAAAAATCAGAATCTCCCATCCAGCAATCCTACAGAGAAGAAAGGATTTGCTTTCCTCTTCCTTCCACTTTCTCCACCTCTAATACAATTACACAATTCCAAACCCCACATTTTTTCCAAAGGAGCCAGAAATTTAAGCTTTAAAACAGGACTGAGTACTCGCTTCGGCAGCGCATATACTAAAATTGGAACCATACAGAGAAGATTAGCACGGCCCCTGCGCAAGGATGACGTGCAAATTCGTGAAGCGTTCCATATATAAAAAAATAATAAAATAAAAAAAACAGGACTGAAAAGAAAACCTGTTTTACCTGGTTCACCTACTGCCTTAAATGTCTTAAGATCAAATGGTAATCTAAGGACTCACACTCAGGTTAAGGAGTAAAGTTAAAAAGAGACCCAAAAAGGTCATGTATTTACTCTTACTCTACTTCTGCCCTAATAACACAGAAAACAAAGCTAATTGAATCTGACCCTCTTTCACATCACATTCTGCAGAACTTATAAAGTACAAAGTAAAAAGGTAAGAACACACTATTGTCTTCAGAAATTCAAAAGGAATTACCATTTATCAGCAAAAACAGATCATAAGCCCAAAGGGAAAATTCCCTTGGGTCATTAAAGAAGAAGTAAGAATTGAGCAACAAAATCAGACAAACATTCCCAGAAACTTCTAGAGCAACTGCTAGTGATCATGATACAGAAATGCTTAAAGAGACTGAATCATCATTTCTTTGGAGATAAAGAACAAACCATATACTTCCCCAAAATTCTGTTATGTGAGTAAAGAGATCCAGTACCAGGAAAGTTCATCTCAAAAAAGTTAACCACCCATGTTTTCCCTTCCACACCCAGTCAAAGTCAGATCTAAGCTCAGCGCTATTCCACAGGCACTTCTGGACTCTAACTACTCTTTATTTATCACTGGAGTATTATGGCAGAGCCCTTTTCCATCACTGCAACACAAAACAGTCCTGGCCTCACAAAGGAGACAGACATGCAAGGCTGCCAATTCACTAGGGGTGCACTCCTGGAAAATCAAAGCTTCTAAGCTCATAAAAGTTGATGGCTCTATGTTATTCACAATTGCCAAAAGATGGAAACAACCCAAGTATCCATCAAGCAGTGAATAAACAAAATGTGGTATATACATACAATGGAATACTACGCTGCACTAAGAAGAAATGAAATTGGGACACAGGATAATATGGATGAATCTTGAAGACATTATGCTAAGTGAAATAAGCCAGACACAAAAGACAAATATTGCATGGTCTCACTAATATGAACTAAATACAAAGAATAAATGCATGCAGTTAAAACCTAGAATATAGGTTATTAGAAGATAAGAGGAGGGCTACGAAGGAGTACTGATGCTTAATGTATGTTGAAGTTTTAATTAACTTGACAGTAAGAGTGTGGAAATGGATAGAGTTGATGGTAACACATTATCTTGAGTAGCAGCTGGTTTATAAATGGGATTGTGGCTGAAAAGGGTAGTCTAGGGATGTAAATGTCAATTGAAAGAAAGCTAGAGAATAATCTAGGGACTGAGTAACAGTGAACCCAGAGATGGATGAGAATTGTAGTTAACAGTACAAATGCAAGATTGTCCTGAGAACTAGAATGGATATAAGTCACTACTGCAGGGTAGTAGGACTTTGGAGAAGCATGGAAATACAATTAATGTAACCTATGGACTACAATTAATAGCAATATTGTAATATACTTGCATCAATGCCAAAGATGTACTGTGTTAATAATAGGGGGGTATGGAAAAAATATGCCAAATGTATGCTATGGACCATAGTTAGTGGTAATAGTCTGATGATATTGTCTTATATTCTGTAACAAATGTTCCACAATGGTGTGATGTGTTGATGAAGGGGTGTTGTACGGGAATTCCACACCTTTGCATGATTGTTTTTTAAGTTCACAACTTCTGTAATAAAAATATCTTTTTAAAAAAATTAAATTCAGAATTACATTTAAAAAAAAAAAAAAAAAGCTTATGGCCCTAAAACCTGCCAGATGGCCGTTTTACTTTACTTGTGGTTAGGACAAGGGATCAAGTGAAAACAGGTGCTGATTCTTTCAACTAACAATTCTGAGCACCTGTCTGTCTTCTGAACTCTACCAAGCAAAGCACCATGGGAAGCTTAAACTGGTAGAGAAGACCACAATGCATAAAACTAAGTTCCATAAGCAGAGAACAGGCTGAGGGATGTAGGAGTGAGAGCAAAGACCGGTTTTGTTGGTAAATGTATATACTCTCAGCCTGAGACGAGTCATTAAGACATGGGGAAAAAAGGATTCAGGACTATGCAAACTTGCAGGAGGCAGGATGCCAAGTGTGTCACCAGCTCCCAGAGACCCCCTACACTAGCCAGATGGCCTACTGTGAGGGTGCACAGAGGCTCCCTCTGAAAGCACAAAGGAAGTACCCCTTGAAAACTAGAAATGAGAACTCCTTGAATAACTAGCAAGATCCCACAGGCTTCACACAGAAAGAAGTGCTGACTTCCATGAGCACACCACGACAGACCAAGTTCTCTCCCTCCCTTCCCACACTTACATCACACTTAAAGGATGATCTATTTTTGTCACTGAGTTAAGATACCTAGCCTTTCCAAATTTATAATCATTTGTAGAAACCCCCTTCCAGTTATAGTCATGTTGCTATCAGAGATAACAAATATTGAATACTTGCTGAGAAGTGTAACCTAAGGAAGTTACAAAGGCTCTTTCTCTGGAAAAGACTACCATGTAATCCTATTCAAAAGAATAAAACACAGAGCTTACCCCTGGGTCTCTGACTGACCCTCAACCTGTATAAATACCCTTTGGAAAGTCTGCCTTCAAAATCCAGTCAACATGGAGCTACTTTTTAAAACTGAAGTGAGCTGTTGATGAAATCTAAATTAAAAATTAAAATGTGGAGGAATTTCAGACTTTTTTAAAATCTGTTGAAAGTGCAAGGAAAAACGTGCGCTTCCAAATCAAACTATGCATTTTCTAGGACACCCCTCCAAGTTACCTGACTCTGATTCTATGAAAGCTATTTTACAAATCTGAAAGTTATAGATAATATATATAGATATACAGAGAGCAATGCAAAATAAATCTCATCTATAAACATGTAAATTCTGCCATGTCCAGTAGATAATCAACAGATTTTCCTCCCCCACTATGAAAGAAACCAGTTCTGCCTCCATTTGCATAGTCATTTCAATACTCCTGATCTAAAAATGTGCCTGTCTTTGAACTTCTGCTTTAAACGGGTTATATCTGCCTGCTTTCCTCATTATGAGTAAAATAAAATCTTTTACATGTGTTCATTTCATACCTGTATAAGAATCATTATTTTACTGTTCTTTGAAAATTGTCTTCTAACAAAAGCTAGACATCTTCTCAGCATCAACCCCCCAAACTCCACCCTCCAAATGCTTGCAAACATAATAATTACAAAGGGTTCAGGACATCCTGAAGTCACGGGGCCATATGGAACAGGCTAATAATCCTGGCTCTAAAATGAATTCTAGATACAGCCTGAGTATTACAAATTGTCCTGTTATACATAGAGTAAGCCCAAGGCCCCTCTGTCCCCTCAAGGTGAGTAAAAATAGAAACACTATTGGATATATCCATTACACAAAATTCTCCAAAAAGTCTTATGACTGCAATAAGAATGAAGTACTGATACATGTTATGACATGGATGAAACTTGAAAATGTATCTTAAATGAAAGAAGGCAACCATAGGAGGCTACAAATTGTATGATTCCATTTATATGAACTGTCCTGAATAGCCAAACCTATGGAGACAGAAAGTAGATTGGTGGTTGCCTAGAAGCTGGGCTGGCACACCCCTCCCTCCATCCCAGCCACAGCCCAGCTTAGGACTCAGGGGCTGCGGGGAAATGAGAAGTGACTACTAATAAGTACGGGTTTCTTTTGAAAATGTTCTAAAATGTACTGTAGTGGTGGCTGCACAACTCTGTGAATATACTAAAATCCACTGAACTGTACCACTGTATGCAAACAAAAATGACCCAGCAATTCCATTTATGCTCACCAAATATTCTCTAAGTGACACCAACCACCTAAGGTTCTTTGGATTCATAGGCTTTCTTTTAAAAAAAAGGGGGGGGGGCTTCTGAAAAAGTTTACTTATGGGCCATCAAAGACAGAAAGAAACTTTACAATTCCAGAAATAAAGAGTAAAGCTCTAGATTCTAAATGAAGAAAGGCAATCATAAGTTTCTAAGGATAACTTAGAAATTTGTAGAGCAATTATATATAAATTAGACAAAGAGGCTGGTTATTGTCTATAGGCAACATTTTTTAAAGGATCTATAAACAGAATTACTACCTGCTAAAATGATGAAACTTTTTTAAAAACACTGTGTTTTCTTTAGCCATTCATAAGCACATACTACAGCAAACACCCGGCTATCTGAAAAGCAGAATCATCTCTGGGTACTCCCTAAACAGACACCTCATCTCTACTCTTGGTGGACCTCTTTAAGAGCCACGCTAACGGTGTTCTCCAGAAAGCTAGTTATGGTATAGTAGAAAGTCTGGACTAGTAAGCAGAAGCTTCAACCCTCATTTTAGCTCTCCCTTAGAAGTTGGGTGACTTTTGGCAACTTGATTTGGATCGTCTGCAAAAGTCCCAAGCAAAGTCCCAAAGGTGGAGCTTGGGAGAGGTTTTAAGCAGTTTGCATCCATATCTAGTAAAATGCACCTTCATAGTGAATTGCACTTTATTGTAAATGGTGGTAGTAAAATGTACCTTCATAGTGAACTGCACCTTCTTATAAATGGTGGTAATAAAATGAACCTTCATAGTGAATTGCACTTTCTTGTAAATGGGGTAGTAAAACGTACCTCAATAGTGAGTTGCTCCACAGTTCTATAACAAAGACATGAAGTCAACTCTTAGCCCTCCACAATCTGTTTATTCTATCAGAAAGTCACAAGTGCCCTCTTACCTACCTACAAAAGAGGATCAAGTCAGTTACCTACATATGTTTACAGATCATAAACCTGATTTCAGCAATCCAGATAGACTACTATTAACTGGGAAAGTAAGTGAGTCTTCAGTTTATCAAAGGGCTGGGAAAATATAATCCCAGACTTTATTCTGCCCTGGCTGCAGTACAGCTAGTCAAGAAGCAGGTCCACCATGGTAGTCTTATGTTTGCCCTAGATACCCTCCTAGTACAGTCTGAAAACAGAATTTTCTATTGGGCTCAATGGTCTCAAAGACCTGGTGCCACTGAGACTGAAATTCAACATAGGATTGAACTATTCCTTTTCAGAACGACTGCCAAAATGCATTTCAAAAGAGTGAATTTAAATGCTTTCAGAAAAAGCCTCCAGAGAGGATGGTCTCCCCAACACTAAGTATAAATATACTACAACAGACATTTTTATTCCAAGAGTTCCAGAGGATTATGATTTTAGCCTTGGAATTAACAACTACCCACAGTGTTTTACAACTCTAAATAAAGCCCTCAACAAGGTCCTTTTATTACTCAGAAAGAATCAAGGTTGCCTTGTTCCCACCAAATGTTTATGAAAATTTATAGACTAGATACCTAAGAACACAGTAGGTTTTTACCCTCCAGGGAAATGACAGAAAAGGAAGGGCATTTCACATTTTAAAATGCCTGTACTACTTCAGGAAAGAATTCTCAATGCTATCTCCAACGTTTAGTATGCAAGTTATAGAAATTTATGGTATGTGACCCAAAGCTAAATTTAAAAGTTTTATACTAAGAAAATCCTATAGGAATGTAAATCGGATACAACCATTTTGGAAACCTGTTTGGCAGTATACTTTATAGCCCAGCAATTTCATTTATGTTCACAAAAAGATATGTCCAGAGTATAGCAACATCATTCATAATAACCAAAAGCTGGAAACATAAATCTTCAACTATAGAAAGAATTAACAGCAATATTTTCATACATTGTAATAAAACACAGAACAAGATAGAAAAATGCTACATGGCAAGATGGCTGAATCTCAGAGACAAAACGTGGAACAAAGATACCATTCACAAAAGAGAATATACTGTATGATGCCATTTGTAGGAAGCTGAAAATCAGCAAAACTAATCTATGGAGAGTAGAACGATTGCCACTGGGAGGTAACAGGAAAAGACATGAAGCTGGGGGGCGGGTGCTGGAAATTGCTTATATCTTGATCTGAGTGGTAGTTACATTGCATGCATATGTAAATACTCATTGACTTGTACAATTAAGATGTTTACCCTTTATTGTATGAAAGTTATACCTCAAAAAAAGAAAAACCTATACTTATTTTAATTCAACAGTAATTTATTCACTTCATGGGCTAGCACCACACGTAAATGACAAAGTGCCAGAATTATGGGCTAAGAGGCCTATTCTGCAGTTTCTGCCTACAGGCAAATCATTCATTCAGCAAGCATTTAAGAGTTGCCTATTTCTTAACAAAAAAAGGCTGATGTAGCTGTCTTCTATTAAGGCAAAAAGCATTATCAGATTTTTTTTTTTAATTTACTGGGTAAGATGTAACAATTTTAAGTCTGTATGTACCTACTAAGGTCTAACAAAACTACGAAGAGAAATAGACAATTGACAAGTGACAGACATTTAAAAGGGCACTTAACCTCATTAGTAATCAGGGAAATGCATATTGAAACTACAATGATATTTACACAGCCATCAGAGTGGCAAAAAATGTAAAAGCCTTATAAATACCAAGCTGTGTAGGAACAAGAACTCTCACATACTGTTGATGAGAGTAAAAATTCAATCACTCTCTTTAGAAAAGTTTGGTATTACCTAGTGAAGTTCGATGTAGATCCTTTAAAATCCAGCAATTCCTCTCCTAAGTATAAATCCTAGAAAAACTCTTGCACTTGTGATCACTTGTCATAGACAAGAAAGTTGATAAAGATAATATTCAAAATAGCTCCAAAGTAGAAACAACCCAAATGTCCACCATCAATCAAATGGATAAATGAATTGTGGTTTAGTCATACAATGAAATACTATACAGCTATGAAAATTAGTGAATGAAACTATATACAACATGGATGAATCTCAAATATTGAACAACATAGGAAAATCACAAAAAATACACATAAGTCCATGTATATTAAGTTCAAAAACAAGCAAACTAAACTTAGGTAACCTTAATTAGGAGGCAACACAATTTTTTTTTTATGCTAGGGAATAGTTATTCTAAAAGTCAGAATAGTGGTTATGCCTAGAGCAGAGGGAAGGAGATGTAAGAGGATGAGGCACATGGGATTGGGGGTAAATGTTCCATTTCTTAAGCTGGGTGGTAGATATATGGTTGTTTTTTATTATTCTTTAAAATTTTAGATGAGCACTTTATATACTCTATGTATTATAAGAGATTTCATGCAAAAACATTTTTAATTAAAAAGGGGGGCAAGCCTTCTCCTTCCCTTTCCTCCTCCTGCTGAATGAAATGTGAACACGACAGCTGGAGCTCAAAGCAGCTATGCTGGCCACGAGGGGCAGCACTAAGGAAGGGGCACCTGCAAGAGAGTGGCCTGGGAGGTGAAGACCTGGGAGTTGCCACACCAGCTGGGAGCCAGCTACACCTCCAGATTTCTCTTACTTTAGAGAAATACAGTTCTATCTTTTTAAAATCCCTATTACTTTAGGATTTTCTGTTACATGTTGCCAAACCTAATTCTAACTGAAGCATTCAGTGATTTGGACAAATGAAAAACTTTCTAACAATGGGAGGAATTTTCTGAGAAAGAATTTCGTACCTACTACAGGCAGGGTATTGTGGAAGGGATTCCCACCCAGCAAGGGAAACTAGGCTACAGGATTTCTAAGGGCCCTTCAGGCAATTAAGATGCTAAGGCTACTACTGGAACAAAAGATCTCTGGACTTGCCAAAGTATGGGAACTCTGCCTCTGAATCAATCCTTCTGTTCCTATCAGTGAGAACACTCCTTTTCTTTAGCAATCCACATCCTACCCACTCTTCGAGACTTGCTCAAGTGTTAGCTTGTGCCTTTCAAAACTAACTCGCCCTAACTCTTATTACTTCGGCATGCCGGATATTCTCCCTTTGCTCCTCCAGAACCACAATTGATCGGACCTTCCCCAACTCAGCCACGAGCCCCACAAGGCTGCCCTCTACGAATTACATCAAGCAGGCTTCCTTAGCCTCTGGTTTCTACTTGGGGTTCACCAAATAGAATGTGCTGGAGCTGGGAGGCTCCAGCACATCAGAGGGCGGGAGAAGAAAGAGTCCGAGATATTTATTCATTGCCCTGGATTCCCTTCCTGCCCAGCCACTGGCTGACAGCAGCTGCCTTCCTACAAGGCAGCCCTCTCTTGCTGCTACAGCTGCACCGAAGCTCCCTCCAGGGCTCGTTCCCTGGCCCCTGCAGACCTGGGAGTCATGACAGCTATTGCTAGCCCTGCACTGTTTCACCCTCCCTGCAGGTTTACCTTAACCCTGCACAACCTTTGTGAACAGGCCCTCCCTCTCCTCAATCACACAGGTGGCCTGTACCATGAGAAGACTGATACATCTGGCAAGCTACTTTCAACCTTCACACACTTCCATCTTCTCAGATGGCTCCTATCTCCCCGTCCCACAGCATGGTTCCTCTCTCAGTAACTGGGTTCTGTATGTTTACACCTATTGACTGATTCATCTACAGATCAATTCCCTGTGGAAAATTCTTAATCCCATGCTGATTCCCAATTCTGCCCATGTATACAAACTGTATGTAATATTAGGCTGGGCAACGCCTAATTATGAAGGTAAATGTTACTAAAAGATTACAAAGCCAAGCCAAATACTGGGATTTGGGTTTTACCTATTTATAACTCCCCTTTCCCTTAGACCAAAGGCTAGAGAATACTTGTAATTATAGTTCTGCTTCATTAAAAGACTGGCACAATGACAAGTATAGTGCTCATCCTACAATGGCCACTCACATGTCAACAAATTTTTAAATGCCCCAATCCGCCAATCCCAATGAACTTTCCCTTTCTTCTAGCTACTCCTACCAATAAGACACCAGATGCAAAGAGAAATGAGGTTTCCGTGCTGATTTTTCAGCTTATCACTGAAATCTCATTCGAGACTCAGAAATCATACCTGAAAAAGATTCAAGGGTCAAAGATAAAACTTGCAGGCTTGGAGAAATTCAATTTTTGAACTCCCCAAAAAAACAAAGCTGAGAGGCTTGCTGTTTCTAAATCAAGAAAAGAGTGTTACAGAAATGTTGCAAAGGCAAGCATTTCTTAAGAATTTTACTCTGCTGCAGATCATGCTGTACTCTCCAATATATATTGCAAAGCAGTAGGGCCTGACCCATGGGCAAAACAACCCCAAATAACAAGATAACATATCCCATCCCATTAAATGCCAAGACTCATTCTTCAGGCCCTATGAATGCACAGACAACAAAGACACCCAGTTATCTATGTTAAGGAACCCTAGACCAGGGTTTCTCAACCTCAGAACTACGGATATTTTAGGCCAGATAATCCTTGGCTGTGGAAGGCTGTGTGCATTGTCAGATGTTTAGCATCATCCCTGGCCTTACCCACTAGATGCCAATAGCACACACACCCCAGCTGTGATAACCACAAACATCTCCAGGATTGCCAAATGTCCCTGGGGTTAAAATCACCCTGGTTGAGAACCACTGCCCTAGACAAACAAGTATCACTCAAACCCTGCCCAGTACTACCAAGGTGGCATATGGTTTGACTCGCCTAGGAATACCAGCTACCTTCTTTGGCAGGGAAAGAGAAAGACCACCTAAGCAGTAGAGTTGGCTTTAGGAAGTACCTTCTAACTTAAAAGCAACTTGCAAAGTGATGCCTCTCCTTGGTACTCAGGAGAAGTATGTGGATGAAAAGGATGGTCATCAAAGTGGAAAAAGGTTGCTACAAAACTGTCTGATTCGAATTCCCTCTGAAAGCATCACAACTCTCAGTAGGTGAATGCACTCACTCATTTTATTTTCTCTGAGACATGGATGGAAAAATATAGCACATGACATGTTACATATGAGAAAATGGAAAAAAAGCCAGGTAAAGCACTGAAATCAAATGAGGGTAAAACTAAGGAGGGAAGAGACTGAGGGCTGACAGCCCAAGCTCCTAAGTCTGGAGTTCAAGGTTTGTCATATATGGATTCCAGCCAATCTTCGAGTTTTATATCACACAAGAGGTTTTCAATCCCATCAAACCCAGTGCCCTCTTTTTATAACAAATATTTTGTTAATATTTGTAATGCCCCTTTACTATTCTGAAATGAAATTCAAAGATAATATTACACCTATAGAAACAAATTTAAAAATATTAATATAACAACCTAACTGTAATAATGTAAAGGAAAATAAACAAGAACATTTTATATCAAAACATGTATTTTCAGACAAGACACACACACATTCTCAAAATGTGAGGGCAGAGCTCTCACCAGCCTTTCTGCTCTATGCAAAGTCTTCCTCCATCAGCCACAATGGTCAGCACGTGCTGTCCCTGACAGTGACCATTGCCCAGAGGCAGCATCACAAAGTAGAAAAGAATGAGAGATCAGAAGTCAGACCAACTAGGGTTAAACCCTGGCTCCACCACTTAATTACTGTGGTACCTACGGCAAGTAAGTCACCCATTGCAAGTCTGATTTTTCACCTGTAAAAGGAGGACAATAAAGTATTCTTCAAAAGGTTTTTGTGGAAATCAAATGAGTATGTAAAGTATCTATTTTGGCACTAACATGTACCACATGCTCAATAAATGTTAGCTATCAGATACATACTATTATTTCTGAATCTATTTTACATTGTTTCCTAGTTTTTGCTTACTTTATTCCCCAGCAGAAAGGATGGATGGCTGAATATCTATTTATCAGAGATACTCTAAAAATGATTCATGCACAATACAAGAAATTGCATCAAATGACTTCTAAGATTGTTTCTTTTTCTCTCTCTTTTTTTTTAAGGAGGTACCAAGGATTGAAACCCAGAACCAAGTACACGGGAAGCAGGCGCTCAGCCACGGAGCTCCACCTGCTCTGACTAAGACTATTTCTAATTCTGAGAGTCTATGAAATGCTGCCTGCACTGAGGTTATTTTTCCATTCATTTGGTTCTTTTCTTCTCAGGTGGACGGCACGTCATATAAAGCACCTAGAGAAAGACCTTGAACTCAGATCATGATGGTATAGTGGCACGTCGAAAATTCAGCCCTGCTCATTTGTCCTTTACCGTTTAGCCTCAAAGAGCACAGTGCAGTTCCAGGAAGTGCTGACAACTTTTCCAGCAAAAGCACTTCACGCAACATGTATGCTGTCTTCAGGAAGTGACAATTCTCAAGGGCTGGTGTATCCGTGTGAATTAGTTCTTTACAGCAACAAGCAAAGCAACACCCCTATGCATGCTAGTTTATCAGGTGAGGAAGTGAAAGATGCAAAAGCTAGTGAATTACTTCAACACAAAACTGATTCCAAAGTTAAGATTCTGAGTAAAAGCAATCATTGCTCAGACTGTTAAACACAGAAGCCTAAGAAGTAACAAGCACATCCCTGTGCACAGAGATATATCCTACTTACATAAAGTTATCTACAGTTTACATAAACATACGCACCCTAAGAGGAAAAACAGGAATTACCAATTGTTACAAGTCACTTGGCTTTAACCCTCCAAGTTGCTAACAGTGGTTATCTCTGAGTGAGGGAATTATGGAAGGAGGGGAGGGAGAAGTGCTTCTTTTTGCTTGTTTTTTAGTTTCCAACTTTCCTATCATAAACACATATTGTTCTTGTAATAAGAATGTAATATTATATAAGGTTAGTCGTTACTTCTGAAAATCCATGAAACCTGGGGCTATTTGAGGTGAACTCTTCATTGGGATTTATCTGCATCTCTCACAGACAACCTAAAATCATTCTTGCTCCCTGCCTAAAATCAGAACTAAGCACAATTTAGTTTCCTCTTCTTCATCACTCACCACAACCTTAGAAGTTTTGTCACTAGAGGAAATCAGCACCAAGTATCAGAAAACCACACAATTAGTTTTTACCAATTTCCCAGTGACAAGCAATTCTGTGGAATAGTGAGATAAAGAGAGGAAAAAGAATTCTTTTTAAATCACTGACTTTGCATAAGGAGAACTGACTTATTAAACAAAAGCCAAGCCCTATACTGCTATTTGAAAGCTATGGGCTCCCCATAACTCTCACACTAAAAAGACTCTTTTTTGTCCCAAGAATAAAGTATCAGTTTGGACACTGATGGAAAGGGAAAGGGAAAGGGAAAGGAGAGGACAAGAAAAGAAAAGGAGAAGAAAACAAAAGAAAAAGAAAAGAAAAGGAAAGGAAAGAAAAGGAAAGGAAAGGAAAGGAAAAAACAGCATGGAAAGATCTCAGGAGATAAGAGCACTTACCAAAGCAGCCATATTTCCCAGTCCAACAACAACAAAAAAAGCCACTTAAGTTCATATTAGTTGATTACAACAGGCATTTGTTACATGGTTATTATATACAGAACACTATGATAGGTGTTTATTCATCTCTAGACAAATAGGACCTATCTGCCTTTCAGGGGGACCTAACTCTAGTCTGGGAAACACTCATAAACTATGACAGACTGATAAAATGTAATACTAAGGTTTTAAAAATCTGCTCTGATAATACGGGAAGGGGGAGGTTAAAACCAATTGCAAGAATTTTGAAAAAGATTCTCCAAGAATTTTCAAGTTTTACACATATTAACATATTTAATTCAGTCATTTGTCCATCCTGATCATTAAAACCAAAACAAAAAATGCCATAAAGGCTCAGCTACTCCACAGCACACATCACAGATAAAGTCTAGACGCTCAGATTCTTTGGGCTAAAACAAGTGCCTCATAACAACGAGGGTGTCTGCAAAAGACTCACCAACATCAGAAGATCCGCGCTAGGCATCATCCTCTTCCTGCCGTCCTTCCAGTGCCTCCTCTCTGTAAAAGGGAACCAGCTTTATTTACTTCCAAAGCTTTAAAACCGTCGCGTCTGCCTGCCCAAGTAGTCAAGCAATGGTGCTCTACCTCTTTTGAGAGCTCAGATTTCACTCCCAGATATCACGTTCCACCCCTAGCTCCCCAAATCAGCCAATCAGGATCCTGTGCCAACTGTGTTTCCCTCCCACATATGATCAAACAAGTCCAGACCCAGCCTCCTACAAAGCACTCAACCCGGGGAGACCGCAGGGGAAGGTCCCGCAGCCCCGTGATTCAACCTAACCGGGCTCAAGGCAGCCCCGGACCCGGGGTCCAGCCTCCATCGGACGCCCTTCATGAGTTAGCTGACCTCGCCCTCGACTTCATCCCTCCTCCCGATACTCCTCGCCACCGCACGCCCACTCCCACCCGCTGTCAGGAGGGAGTTCCAGCTCCCTCGGCCCGGGCGCCCGCGCTCCATCCGCTCGCGGGCTTGATCCGGACCCCCCACCGCCTCCCCAGCCCGGGACCTCTCCAGCCCCGACCCTCCCTCTCCCCCCGGGTCCAGACCCTCCTCCCCTGGACCGACTCTCCCTTCCCTACCCGGGCAGGACCCACCCCCCGACTCAGCCGGGACCCTCCCCACGCCGACCCTCCCTCCACTGAGTCGGAACCCTAGCCCCCTCCTCCGGAGCCCGCGGCGACCCCCGCCACTTCGTCCTGCTCAGCCCGGAACCAGCTTCCCTGCTTCCTCCCCCGGGCACTCTCCGCAGCCCGCCGAGCCCTTCCTCACCCGGCGACTGACTCGCGAGCCACTGGGCTCGAGCTCTCCGGGCCGCGGAGATTGAAGCTATGGCCACCGCCAGCCCCGCCCCTCCCAGCCCGGAAATGGCTCGGGCGGTGCCGGCAGGGCACACCCCCCGCGCGTCCCGGCGTGCGCGGCCCCGCCGCTGGCCGCGCGCGCGCGCGCGCCGCCCCGGGCGCGAGGCCCACCCCCTCCCCTCCAAGCCCCACGGCGCGTGCGCGGTTCCTGCTGGTCAGGCTGGGCCGGCACCCAGGCGGTCCTGCGAAGGTCAAAGCCGCGGCTGTTCTCTGCCTAAAAAGGTCAACAGCCTTTGGCTACCTTTTTAAAAAAACAACTTTCTTGTCACGTTTTGGTTGTTTGGAGATCCTGAGAAAGTCTACCTGCAAAACACTGTACAAACTGGACTCAAACAACGACCCTCTTGAGGAGGCGTCTCGGATGTTTACGGGTAACTCAGTGATTTGCCCCTTGTCTCTTGCCTGATTTGGAGATTACTTTTTTACCGCTAAGGTCTGTGATGCTGGAAGAAAAGCGACGTGGAAGCTCCCTTAATAGAATTACCGTCCTTGTGCGCCTCATTCCGCAACGGCACCCCACCCTCCAAATGGAGAGCAGAGACTAAGGGTATTGGGCAAAAATGCTACCAACACTGTACTTTCGTGATCAATGTTGGGAAGCATCTAATATTCGAGTGGAAGTATCCACCGGGATCACCTAAGTCACCCTTCATTTCCAGTTGAAGACACCAAATCTCAAAAGCATTTTCCATGACTTGCCGAGGTTGTCATGAAACTAATTTAATGGAAATGGGAGGCAACACAGTGACATGATCAGCGGTCTTTGATAAGATAAAAAGGGAAAGGGTGGAGATTTTTTTAAGCAGCAAACAATGACAAATTAGGAGATACTCATCTATACACAGTTTTGTTTTGTTTTCAAGAAGATGAGGTACTCTTTATTGAAGATAAAACATAGAAGGCAAAGGCCCTTTTCAGGCAATACTAAAACTTTCTGAATCTTGCCCTTTCTCTGCTCCCCACACCTACGGTTTTGTTTTGTTTTTTAATCAAAAATTTGGGGGGTCCAAACTTTTTATTCTGTATTCTGTAATTGTTTAACGCACACTTAAATGGTCTTATTGGGGGAGGGGGAAAGAGGATGTTCTTGCAGATTCCTAAAGAAATGTCAGAAAGACAAAATACGGCCAGCATTATCCATTTGCTTTTTTGGGTATACTGAGTGAATAACACTTTCCTTCAATAAGCATCTGATCTCAGTTTTTCATACTGAGAATGTTGAGATTTCAGTTTGAAGACATCCTGAAATCCTAAGGAAAGCACTACCCAGACCACCCTCTAATATCTAGCTTGTATAGGCAGAAAGATTCATCTCTCCATTTTAGATGGGGAGATGTTTGTGGAAGCTCTTAGGAGTACTTGCCCCATTTACTGGGAAAAATCAGATAGGAAGTGGCCTTTAGGGACATTTTTACTTGGAAAGTTACAACACTAGTACACAAGTCATTGTTGAAAGCAATGTCATAAATCAAATAAAATTAAACATGTTTTGATTTTTCCTCACAAGAACATAAAAGTTATGGAGGGGAATTTTTAGGAAATTTTTAAAAGGTAACATTTTTTTCCTCTTAGTAGTCCTTGGGTAGTTATGACAACAGTTTTCACTTTTTGTTTCTTTGAACAGGGGTTTGGGTTCATAGTTTTGTTTGTTTTTAGTATCTGCTTCTGTCTCCACCTCTATCAGATCAGCTTCCTCCACGGCTACCACCTGTAGGAATCATTTGGAGGACGGGACCCCCTTTCCTTAGAAGGGGAAGCCCTCTTTCTTGTCTGCCAACCCAATCACAACCACTTGAGTAGAGATCACTTCGGCTGCTTAAGTACCTGTCTCAACTTCCACCATATCCATCACATGAACTGCTGTAATCCTCATAGCAACTGCTTCCCCATAAGATGGTGGGGCCCTCGAGTAGGTGGAACACTAGGTGAGTTACCATAACTCTCATATGAATCTCTGTAGGACCCTCCACTTGGATGATCCGAATAGTCTGGATCACGACCGTGGCCATCTCCATCACCATAGCCTCTTGATGGATAGTTATCACTGAACTGAAGTGACCACAATCACAGTATGTATAATCTTTTGGTGGTGGTGCATAATGTCTTGTATCACAAGAACCTGAGTAATCACTGCTTGAATAGTGATCTTTAGTAGAATATCCATCATCTCTTGGGGACAAATAAACATCTCTATGAGAGAGCAGGGCTTCCCTTAGTGGTGGGCCTCCATAACCATCTCTTCCATGTGATACAGGAGATCTCCCACCTCCCTACATCCCCCCATTCTACTGCTGCTGCAAACTGGTCTTGAGGGGCCAGATCTTTTAGGAGGAGGTCCCCCACTTGGTGGTGGTCCTCTTTTTACTGGAAGTGGTCCCCTGGAAGGATTCATGCTAAAATTCATGGAATAGCCACCACTATCCATGTGCCCTCCACATGAGGGAGGTCCCCTGGTTCCTCCATTTCCTTCTCTTCTGCCTCTAAGACCTCTAGGAGGGCCTCTGCTTCTTGGAGGTGGAGGTGGTCCATATCTACCACTTTCAATTGACGATTTAGTGGCTTGTTCCACCTTGATGGCTTTTCCAACTAAGGGCTTTCTGTTCCTGTCTCTGGCTGCATCCTTGGCATCTGCCGGGCTTTCAAAGGTGACAAAAGCAAAACCTCAATTTGTTGGTTTCATGGTCTTTCATCAAGAGTACCTCCATATTCGTCTATATTTGCCAAATACTGCCTCAGGAGCTTTCTGATTTGTTTCTGCATTGAGCCCTTCAATGAAGAGCTTTCGCGGACAATCTCCTTCAACCATTTTTTTTTTCCCAGTTTCAAGCTTCCAGGAGCTCACCAACAGATGCATCTTAGCGGCTCAGCAGTCACAAGGGCTGTCGGGTCCGGTCGGAGGACAAGAGAGGGAAGCTGCTAGCATTACTGCGCAACAAGCTTTTTAATCAATATTATTGAACCATATTCATAAACCATACAATCCAGCTAACTTGTACAATCAATGGCATGTGGTATAAATCACAGAATTGTGCATTCATCACTTCAATCAATAGAGCATTTTCATT
>JAQZBX010024955.1:8926-19783 GCA_029593785.1 Cabassous unicinctus
AAAGAAATTTAAAAAGACCTAAACAAATGGAAAGACATTCCGTGTTCATGGATTGGAAGAATAAATATCGTGAAGATGTCAATCTTGCCCAAACTGATTTATAGATTCAATGCAATACCAATCAAAATCCCAACAGCTTACTTTACAGAATTAGAGAAGGCAATTACCAAATTCATCTGGAAGGGTAAGTGCACCCGAACAGCCAAAAGCATTCTTAAAAAGAAGAGCAATGTGGGAGGAATTTCACTGCCTGACCTTGAAACCTATTACAAAGCTACAGTGGTCAAAACAGCATGGTACTGGCATAAAGACAGACACATCGATTAGTGGAATAGAATTGAGAACCCAGAAATAAACCCTCACCTATACAGTCAACTGGTTTTTGACAAACCTACCAAGCCCACGCTAATGGGAAAAAACAGTCTCTTCAACAAACAGTGTTGGGAGAACTGGATATCTATAACCAAAAGAATGAAAGAGGAACCCTATCTCACCCCCTATACAAGAATCAACTCAAAATGGATCAAAAATCTAAATATAAAAGCCAGGATCATAAAATTGCTAGAAGAAAATGGAGGGAAACATCTTCAAGACCTTGTAGTAGGTGGTGGTTTCTTGGACCTTACACCCAAAACACGTGCAACAAAAGAAAAAATAGATAAATGGGACCTACTCAAAATTAAACACTTTTGCACCTCACTAGACTTTGTCAAAAGGGTGAAAATGCAGCCAACTCAATGGGAAAAAATATTTGGAAATCATATATCTGATAAGGGTTTAATATTCAGGATATATAAAAAGATGTTACAACTTAACAATAAAAAGACAAATGACCCAATTAAAAAATGGGCCAAAGACTTGAATAGACATTTCTCCAAAGAAGAAATACAAATGGCAAAAAAGCACATGAAGAAATGCTCACCATCACTCATGATTAGGGAAATGCAAATCAAAACTAGATATCATTTCACACCTATCAGAATGGCCACTATTAAAAAGACAGAGAACTACAAGTGTTGGAGGGGATGTAGAAAGATAGGAACACTTATTCACTGTTGGTGGGAATGCAGAATGGTACAGCCACTATGGAGGACTGTTTGGCAGTTCCTAAAGAAGTTGAATACAGACTTGCCACATGACCCTGCAATACCACTACTGGGTATATACCCAGAAGAACTGAGAGGAGTGACATGAACAGACATCTGCACACCGATGCTCATAGCAACATTATTCATGATTGCCAAAAGTTGGAAACAACCCAGGTGTTCATCAACAGATGAATGGATAAACAAACTGTGGTCTATTCACACGATGGAATATTATGCGGCTGTAAGAAGAAATGAAGTCGTAAAGCATATGACAGCATGGATAAACCTGGAGGACATTATGTTGAGTGAAGCAAGCCATACACAAAAGGACAAATACTGTATGAATGTGTTACTAAGAACCAAATATATTGTGCAACATATTGTTTGATTAAAAAATAAATTTGTGTGTGTCCATTGCATTTAGTTGGGAGATGTGTAAATTTGTTCATCTGTTTACCTTTTAGTTTTTGGTTGTTTATATTTTCAATTATTGAATGTACAAAATAAAGTAAAAAATAAATAAATAAAAATAATAGGGTGGTTTATGGGAAATATACACAAAATGTAAACTATGGGCATTAGTTCACAGTAATATTTCGATGATATTCTTTCATCATTTGTAACAAATGTTCCATGACAATGCAAGTTGGTGGGGGGATGTATGAGAATCCTGTATGTTATGCACCATTGTTTTGTAAACTCACAACTTCTCTGATAAAAAAATAGGGGTACTACAAGTTTTAGAGCCACAACACAAACTACATTTTCCATTTCATTTACACAAGTTTTCCCTATGAATACATTTATTGAGTGCCTTCTATGCATATAACACTTGTACTAAGGATTATGGAAGTTACTAAGATGAGTTAAGGAAAAAATTTTTTTTTCTGGAAATGCAAAGTAATGCAGAACCCTCCAAAGTAGAATAAAACAAATCAGAAAATGAAGAATTAACACTGTGATTTTTTTATAAAATGACTTTCAATGTCTAGGATTTTAGGAGAAAATAAAATAAGGCAGAGTAAATGAGGGAGAGAACGGGGAGGAAATCAGATAATGGGGGGCCAGTTTTGTAGGCTGTTGAAGGAACTTTGGCACACTGGATGAGACGGGAAGTCTTGAGAATATTTTCAAAAGAAGAAAGATATAACGTGAGCTGTACTTTAACCACAGCATTTGATACCGATGGGCTGAGTCCAGTCAGAAGGGGACAAGGGTGGAAGTAAGACAAGTTCGGTGACAGCAGTGACGGTGATGAGAGGTGCCTCCAAACACATTCCAAAGAAGATTTGCTGGTAGAATGGATGCAGATTATGAGAGGAAAGATGTCAAAAGCTTCCAAACCTTTGGGCCTAAGGTTACAGGAAGGATGGAGGTGCCATTTACTTTTATGGGAAGGACTGTGGGTAGAACAAGCTTTTTAGTGAAAGACAGGAGTTCAGTGTTGATACGTTAAGTCTGTGTTTATTAAATACCCAAACGGAAACACTGAGTATGTACTTGGAAATACATGTCTAGAGTTCAGGGGAGAGGACTGAGCTGAAGCTATAATTTGGGGAGTAATCCAAGTTTAGATGATATTCAAAGTCAGGGGTTTAGATGAGATCAGTAAGTGCCTAAGTACAGAGAGAGAAGTCAGAGGACTCTGCTCTGGGGCATTCACCATTAAGACCACCAAGCAGGAAAAAGCCAGTGCAGAGGCAGATAGCAAGAAAAGAGAGGTGTGTGGTAACCCGGAATCCAGCTCATAAAAGCATTTCAAGAAAGAGTGAGTATCTAACTTTTTCAAATATTACTCATAGGTTAAGATATGAACAAACACTCTGGCATGTTACTACAGAAAGAGCACTTGAGGTTGAGTTCTGCCATATACTATAAAACCTTCATAAACAATTTAACTATTCTGATTTTTTTGGTTTTATTTTTCTCATCTTCAATATGGAAATAATACATACCTCAAAAATTATTAATGTTATGAAATTACATGTAAAACACATATATGTCTGAATCCAATATATGCTCAATACTTATAAATGTTCATTTTCTTTTTCTATCCTTGCTTAGGTCATGGAAAAAGTTTGAATATATGTTTAAAGTGGTGCATTGAAAGAAAAGAAAGTGATCTGAAGTTTTACATAAAAGCTTTCAGGTAACTAGGATATTTTACAGCTAAGGGGGTAAGAAGAGCTATTTAGATAGACCCAGAGAGAGAGTAACAAGACACATTCCCAGATCCAGAAATGCTGTTCAGGCCAGGGTCAGTTAAGAGGGGAACATAAAAACTAGGGGATCACAGACTTTTTAATGAAGAATCATTCTTCTTAAAATGGGCAATATTAGTAAAATGCTATGTAAAAATCAAGAGAGGCAGCGTGTGTGACTAAGGTGACAACAAGCATGTTGGCAGATATGCTAGGAAATGTGTGTCTAAATATTAATTTAAAACACAAGTCAGTAAACAGCATTTAAGAATAAAAACCTCAGCAAAATATAAGAGAGAGGAAGGTAAGCAGCTGATATCTATACTAGGAGAAAATCTCCTTCCCAGCATTGGAAGACAGGAGAGGTTGGAAGCCAGCCTGACATTAGCATCTGATGGTGGAGGGGGTAGTTTGGCACTCTACTACATGGTGCCCAAGTTAAGCCTAATTTAGCCCTAATTCAGGCCGTTGTAGGGGGAACAATTTGGGGGTAAAGGAACAGAGGCTAGTACCAGGGGATTCCAGGCTACGGTACTTCTGCTACTTGCTCCCATACCACTGTACTTTATCAGTCTTCTGACAAGTGTTGTTGCTTATTCAGTTGTCTATCTTTTCTGATAAAGTGTAAGTGTAGTTCCTTGGGGACAGGATGTCTGTCTGTTTTGTTTACCATTCTAGACTCAGCAACCTCAGCACAGTGCTTGGCATCAGGCAAGTACTCATCACATTTATAGAACTTTTAACTGCTTAAATGAATGAATGAATAAATGAATGAGTTCAAGAAATGTAAACTCAGTGAAGGCAGGAACTATGTCTATTTACCGACCATTGTATCCCAGTACATCACACAGGGCACAGCGTAGAGTAGGCTGCTTAAAATATTTTTGACCAAATGAATAAATAAACGAATGCCATCCTTGCCTCTAGCCAGTCTTACCTTATTTGTACAAAATGCTTGTAATGAACTAGCACTATATCTGATACTCTCAGAAGTTTGTTCTGTTTCCCCAGATGTTATACCGCGAAATGCAAGGCCCTGGGATCTTAAACTATGTTTGGAACTGAGCTCAAACTGCCTGTACCTACTAGGATTCAGTCTGATTATTACTCGTTCATAAGAGACTAAAAGCTGTCATTTCCACGGTTTCTTGAAAATATTATATCCACTCCTCCCTGCCACCCAGGTTATCATTCCTTTCTTTCCCAGCTAGGCAGCTACACGGTTTCCTAACCTTCACAAGCTGCTCTGTGGATATGTATCTGTAAAATAAAGGAAGTACAGGTGAAAACAAAGGACCTAGCAGATACCTGAATAAATAGATGGAAAGTATCTCCCAGACATTAGAGGCTATCTTAGGGAGGTAGACAATTTTGTATATTTATAACAGAAAAAAATATATTAAAGCAATCAGGGAAGGAAAATAAAACAATACAAAAATACATAAACCCAAGTGGCAGTAGAAATAAGGAATATTGCATAGCCCCTAGTTGGAAGGGGAAAAGGTAAGCTATTGTCAAGCTTGAAAGTTATTTTGAGGGTTAAGAGGGTATTTTGTGATGAACATTAAGGCTAAATACCTATAAAGCTTTCAAGAAAATTACACAATGGAAAAAGTGTTCAGTTTTGATAAGCAGAATTCAATATTCTAAGCATGAATAATCACGCAAAAAAACTTGCAACAATTCATGTAAAATTGTTTTAAAGGACACTAATTTTAGTATCAACAGTATATTAGCATTGTAAGCATATGACATAACCATTAAGTGTGCTGACACATATAGTGTAATATAGGCTACCATTTGCAGCAAATGCAAAAATGACCCTGCCCTTTATAAAAATGATCTTAAGCAAACAATACTGACAAGGATATAAAGGAGCAAATTATCATAGCCATGCAAATATAATACATGCAATGTTTCTAAGATCACTGATAGTCTATTCATCTGCCCTCTCGCTTTCTTCATCTTTCCCTCCCTCTCTCCTTCCTTTCTTTCACCATTTATTAATAGTTTATATGCCAGGCATAAACCCAGCAAATCAAAGATGAGTAAATCAGAATCCCTGCCTGGTTCTTCTCTATCTGTTAACTGCACTCTCATTTTCAGATCCAATATTTTTTTTCTCCAGTAATCCTACAACCCAGAGATTGGTTATAATAGAATCCAAACAACCATTCTGATGACCCTGTCCTTTTCCAAGGAGTACCATTTGTAGGATGGCAGAATAGAGTAAGAAGAGAATAAAAGATGAAAAGACAGGGAAATAAAAGAAGACCCTCTGGAGAAAGCAGAGGAATCAAGTAAACAGGTCTAGGGATGAGCCGTCAATGCTGCAGGGCAATTTCTTTTACGTTAGAACAAAGATGATGAGGGTAGGTTCCAACATATTTGTCTGTGGGTGGAAGAGAAGGTTAGGCTCATAGCTTGAAATATCTCTGTAAAATGAAAAGATATTCTGCTAAGGGAAAGTGGAGGTGGTGGTAGAATGGAATCTTCAGGAAAGGAGTGAAGGTGGAAGGGAGGAGCACTGCTCAGGCCCATCCAATAATGAATACCTTAATATCGAACGTGCCACTGACAGAGCTCAGCAGCCTTCGTACGGACAGAGACTGGTCCAAATTCAATGGTTTTCAAGAAGGATGACGCATGAGGAAAGTAAGTTAGGATACTGAAGATGCTGGGGAAAGAATGGTTCAAGTGAAGTATTGTGGATTTCAGGTTGAATTGGGCTGGATCAGGAAAAAAAATGACAGATGGGGAGAACACTGAGCAGGAAGAAACTGGAAGTCTGAGATTGAGTGAGATTGAGAGTGAAATGAGGTTGTGGTCAAAGAGTGAGATGTACGTTTTAGCAGTTCAAAGGTGGAGATCTTATGAGTGCTGACAAGGAAAAGGATGTGGACAGATGTGTGCACTGTTGAAAAAACAAACTAACATGCATGAAGATTGCCGGTTTTGGGAAGGACCCAAATCAAGTTACTCGTGTGATAGGAGAAGAGGCGGGTAAAGAAGGCTGGTGTGAATTAGGTGCTGCAGCAGAGGAGGAAGCTAAGTGCACAAGCCACGCCGGGCGAAGGGTACACTGCATGCACCAACTAACCGGACCGCTGGCTATTCCCAAAAAAAGGCTCTCTGCCTTCTACCTCAATGGTATTTCTTACTCTACTCAATTTTCCTGCAGTTACCTTACTGGGTTACTCTGAAAAAACAATCAACTTGAAACAAAACAAACAAACTCTGAAAAAGGTAGGTCCCCATAGGGGGGCACTCTCTAAAACAAATTAATCACAATTATAAATTAGTTTTAATTACCATCTATACGATCCATCTATATTCTATTATTGTAGATTCTTCTCTAAATTCTCAAAAACAATTAAAAGCCACAGTAAACAGAGAGAACATACTTTTTAAAGAGTGTTATACAAAATCATAGATAATAGGATGAGAAATGAATGCATGGTACTTTTTGAACAAAATCAAAATCAACTCACTAGTCACCAGAAAAAGGTTATCTCAATATGCATGCCTCTAATATCTTGTATTTTAACACAGCCACACTGTTAATGTGCTTATACAACTGCACTTAATTACGAAACAACTCCGTTTTACCTGTATTGCTAGGGCACGAGACACAAGGCCTCTAAGGTATTGCAGGGGGTCTTCTGGGCCTTCCCACTTGCTCTGCCATGCCAGAGGACACTGCAATTTAGAAAGGGTCAAATTTAACTTTACAATACATGACTTTAACACGTGTGATATGCAAAACATTTTGGCAAAATTCTCATTATATGAATCATGAATCCATTTCATTAAGATATGTCTATTTTTCTTTGATCATACCTCATTAAAATTGAATGGTAAATACAGAATAGAATTAATTAATATGTTTCTCTAAAAGGAGATCTTTTAAAAGTAAAAATTCTTAGAAGAATAAATCAGTGAACATAAACTGATATATAAAATGCAGTCAACTGTGTTTTCTTGAAACAACATTTAGTATGTAATGAAACCAAACTAAATTGACAAATTCATTATTATAAGTAGTAAAGATAAAAACAATTCTTTGTCCCTACATAATTTCTTTAAAATATAAATAGACTAGTAAAATGGATATTTATCATTAAAATCACATTGAGATACATGATACAAAGAGAAGAAATAAAAAGGGCCTAAGTTGTCCTCAATAAAAAATAAATAAAACCTCTCTAAGAATAGCTGCCTTACAAAAGTTCTCTAATATCTGACCTTCTGGTAACTGGCTTTCTCCATTAATGCATACTTCTTTACTTTATAAGTATTCTGTAAGTTCACACTCATTATAATAATATACATTTTACTGTGAGAATTTTCAGGATTTTGCAAATATTATGTAAATATCATTCAAATTTCTTAATACTTTATTTTTCTGAAGTGTGGTAACAAGGAGACAGCATCAATTTTATACTCTAAAACATGGTCTTATTATACAGTTGAGAAACTACCCTGGGTTAGATTATATCAACAATGTATGGAAAACAAGAATTACAAAATACATGAATCTAGAGTAGAAGAAAATCTTAGAAATCATCTAGTCCAATTACTTTAGAGGAATAAAGTAAGCTTTCTTAGGAACATGGTAGATAAGTGCCAAAATTGCACTTTAAATAAAACAGGTGTGTATGGTGACTTTAAAACCTAACTCCAAATCCTTTGACATTTCCCCAGTTGAGACTTGAGGTCTGTGTCCGTCTCCTTGAATATGAGCTCTGTGAAAGCTTGGCCAATAGAACACAGCAGAAGTGACGCTGTGTGTGAACCCAGCCACCATGCCGGCCCTGGAGGGGCCACCGTGGAGAGGAACTGAGGCCCCGTCCTCAGCCCAGGCTGAGCGCCCAGTCCACAGGCAGCATGGGTTGCCAGTCACGTGACTGAGCTGCTTGGAAAGGACAAGCTTTCTCTTCCAAGTCCCTACTGACATTTCAAATCTGCAAATATATATATAAACCAGTGAGTTTTGATGGGATTTATTATCCAGCAAGACTTACCCAGATTCTAGATTTTTGTACCTAGCAATGGGGAGCTGCCCCAACAGAAACCTAAAACACATAGCACTGGACTTGAGACTGGGTGGTGAGCTGAGGCTGGAAGGATCTTCAGGAGAGGGTAAGTGAAATTTGAAAGGGCTTCTTAGAGAATATTACTGGAAGCCTGAAGGGCTTTGAGAACTTAACGGAAAGTGAAGAAAAACCTTAGACAGACAAAAGTCTTCTAAGAACCTGGTGTCACATGGAGCTGAGAGAAGCTTCCCACTGTTGCACATTCTTGAGCTAAATAAATTACTGTTCTTGTTTTAAGCCACTAAATTCAGGATGGTTTAGGAAAGTTAGAACAGGTTCTAATTTAATCTAAGATCTTTTTTTTTGCCCACAAGCAGCTAATTTACATACTATGTTTCCACACCCAGTTTCATACTTTCATGTTGGACAACGACAGCTCCAGTGCTAAGTTACTGTGGTAGCCAACCTCTAAGATGGCTCCCAGTGATCACCGCCACCGGGTATGAATGTCCTTGCATTCCACCTGGTATGAATCCCCTCACCGTAAGTGTGGACTGGTCCTCGTGACTTGCTCTAATGAACAGAATACGACAAAAGTGATGGGAAGGCAATTCTGAGATTATGTTACAAAAGCACGGTGACGTCTGTCTTTCTTACTGTCTTACTCTCTCCTCTGCGAGCTGCCATATAGAGAGGCCCACGTGGCAAGGAACCAGTGTGTTCAGCACACAGCCAGCGAGGACCTGAGGCCCGCCGACGACAACCACATGCGTGATCCGAGAAGCAGCTCGTCCCCATCCGAGCTCTGAAATAGCTGCAGCCCAGACCAACACCTCACTGCAGCACTGGGAGAGACCCTGAACCAGTGCACCCAGAGTCCTGACACACAGAGACTCTGGCCAAAGAAACATTTGCTGTTTTATGCCACCAAGGTTTAGAACAACTTATTACGCAGCAACAGATAACCAAGAGAGTTCCCAATATCAGTGCCAAGCGTAGTAATTCATTCAATAAATGTTCAGGGTATTATTATTATTCACCCATTCAGCAATTACTGACTGAGTGCTCTCAATGTGCAGGCACTATCAGGTCTTTGCTATACTGGAGCTTACATTTTATTGGGAGATAAAAGCAATATTATTATAAGAAAAAATATTACACAGTGTTAAATACCATGTAGAGAATTAAAAACAGTGCTATGATAGAAGGTTATGAGGAATAAAAGATGAATAAACATAGTCTCTACCTTAAAGAGAATTAGGAACCAAAAGGGAAGTAACCAGCTAAAGTCCCTTGTGGTGCTTTAAGAATGGGTTATAGGAGAGAAAGTGCAGCAGCAAGAAGCTGAAAGCAACAAAACCCGGAAGAGAAGTGAGAGAACAGTGGACACTGCCACGTGCCTTACCGAGTGGCAGAGGAGCCAAGGATCATCGGCTGCTGGTCTTTGGGAAGAAAGCATCGCCTTGATGATGTCTGGGTTTGGAGATTTTCTTGGCCTCAAATTAGACACCTGACATCACCTGTCTGGAATTGTATGCAAAGGAATCTTCATTCCCCCTTATGGTCTTAGTGCATGCTAGCACACTGGAGGGAGAAAGTGGGCAGATGTTTCCAGTGGATTGGGATGGGGCGGTGACCTGAGTCTATCACTGACAGTTTGAGAAGCTCTACTCTAGACCTCTCGTACCTTCTGCCTTGCACTTCTCATCTTCAGGTTCCCTTTTTTCTGTGGCCATCATTACGAGACCGAAGAAGGTGCAGTCTGTTTCCAAGACCAAAGTCTGGGTGTCAATGTCTTCTATCCCCAAAACTGCTCCTCCTCACCCTGTCCCATGCACTGAGTCCTACCACATACCCTTCTCTATCCTTTACACAAAGGGTGAATGCTTGTTACATGAACTTACTCCCTTTTTTTGTTTTTTTTTAAATTATTTTTATTTTAAAGGGAGCTTTGGATTGCATGAATGTTACATCGAAAACGTAGGGGGCTCCCGTGTGCTCCTCTCACTCCCACACCTTCCCCCATTAACACTATCTTTCATGGGTGTGGTATATTTGTTGCAACTGGTGAACACATACTGGAGCATTGTCACTGGGCACTGTCTACGGTTTGCATGTTTTGCACTTTGCACCGCACAATTTTGTGGGTTTTGACATGATGAATAGCAGTTTGTGTCCATCATTGCAATGTCATGCAGAACAGTTCCAATGTCCCAAAAATGCCTCAAATTACACTGATTCTTCCCTCTCCCTCCCCTCAGAACCTCTGCTGACCACTGTCTTTGTATCAATGTTACAAGATCTTCCATTACTAGAAGAATAAGTCTACCTTGTTCCATTGTTGCATTCCCCCTTATGTATCTTTGTTCCTCAGTCTTGAGGATTTGGGGGTGGTGATGCTCACTCTGCTTCCTATTGAGAGGGGGCTTGGATTCCATGGGGCAGATGGATGGAACTGTCCTGCTTGCAGTTGTAGATACTCTCTGTTGTTTCTGGGATGGGTATTGTATTAGTCAGCCAAAGGGGTGCTAT
>JAQZBX010024955.1:19883-30037 GCA_029593785.1 Cabassous unicinctus
GGGGTAGAAGTCCACAGATACCAGGCCATAAAGCGTTAAGTTTCTTCTCTCACCACAGTCCATTGCCACATGTTAGAGCAAGACAGCTGCCGGCGTTTGCCAGGGTTCAGGCTTCTGGGGTTCCTCTCTTCCCGGGGCTGCGTTTCTCTCCGGGCTTAGCTCCTGTTTCCTCCACAAGGTCGGCTGTAGACGATCAGGCAAACAGCTTGCTTCTCTTCTTCTGGGGCCTTCTTTCCAACATCAAAACTGCTTCTCAAAAGACTGCTTCAACTCTGTTCTTTGCCTTGCCTTTTATATTTGATTCCCCACCCACCAAGGAGTGGGGCTCAACACCCTACTGACTGACATGGCCCAGTCAACGCCCTAATCATAATTCAATCATGCCCAGATTAACAGATCAGATTACAGGCATGATCCAATTATATTTTTGGAATTCATAATTACATCAAATTCCCCAACGGTTACAGGTATAGTCCATCATAATCCTTTTGTTGGTTGTCCTGGGCGAGTCTGATGAGCTGGAGATTAAGTGTCGGCTAGAACTCTGCTGAGATTCAGGGTTCAACCAGCATATGAACAGCTGGAAGAGTTAAGCCTCTGGGACACATATTTGATAGGTATAGTGCTAATTATGGGTTCAGATAAGGAGGACCAGAAGAACCACATGTAGGAAAATTGTAGATGAGTCCAATTCTAATATATTGGGGGATAGGTTATCATATATTCCAGGGTGGGCCCCACTGGCAGGGTGCCAAATTCCTGGGGCTGTCTACCCAGCCTGTAGTATCTGGATGTCTCTGGAGCCCTTAGGACCACCCTTGCTTGAGGCACTATTAACTGCAGCATTCAGTGAGATCCTCCTGAGACATGCGTGGGCATGACTTCTAGAGTGACCTCCTGACTCACTTTTGAGATCTCTTGGCCATGAAAACTCATTTGTATTTAATATTTCCCCCTTTTGGTCTAAGTCTTTTTCCAGGTGCATCACTGGTTGGTACTTAGTAGTGTTCCCTCAGTGCCAGGTAGGTTCATCCCTGGGAATTATGTCCCATGCCAGCGGGAAGATAGTGAGATTATATGCTGAGTTTGGATTGGAGAGAGGCCATATTTGAGCAGCAGGGAGGCTTGCAGGGGTGACTCTTGGGCAATATATGGTACTGGGCTGAGTTCTGATTTCACAGGAACAGGGTTTGTGGGTGTGGGCATCAGTATCGGGGGCCTGGCGTGTTGGTCTGTCCTCCTTTGCTGGGCACTGCCTGTGTGCTCTGGGGATTCTTGCTGCTCAGTTGGAGAGTGTAGCAGGGATCCCCAGGATGGAAGTTCAGTGTTCTTTTGGTTGTTGTGTGGGTCTCCACCCACTGGGCGGCACCCCATGGCCACTTGAATGCATTCATGTTCCATGGAGGCATGCCCTGGGTGCACCCCTCACCATGCATGCCCCCACCACTGACAGCCAGCACCAGTGGTCTTCCCCGGCCACAGTTATGACTTTTCTGCAATCCAGGACCTCCCCAAGAACAAAGCCAAAAATAAAAATAAAAGTAAAAATAATAATAAATAATAAAAAATAAAAATAATAAAAATTTAGAAAGGAAAGGTTATATATCATGCTTCTGGAGTTAAGAGAAAAAATATTTTAAAAATTATTTAATAAAGGAGGTGGCTGTTAAGCTATGTCTTAAAGGTTGTATTGGATTTTGACAAAGGTAAAAAGAATTGGTAAGAAATTTTTAAGTTCATATTTATTGGGTATTTACTATTTGTGCTTGAGATGCACCATCTCACATACTCCTCACAACCAACCTAAAAAGTAGATACTAACATAATTTCCATTTTACAGAGGAGTAAATGAAGACAAAAGAGGAATCTGTCCAAAATTACAAAAAGGCAAATGGCAGATCTGGGATGTGAACCCAGGTACCTCGCTCTAAAGCTCATTTGTCACCATCAATACTGTCTATATATCTATAGCACTTTGCATATATTATACCATTTGAGGGTCAACATAAGACAACTATGTTTTGGTAATTAAAATTATAATGATGGGGAAACTAAGACTTAGAGTAGGTTTAACTAAAATTAGAGTATTTTTAATCAAATGGTAGAGAACTTTAATCCAGATCAAACTCTAAATCTAACTTCTTTTAACTATCTCACTTCACATATGACAGAACAAGACTCAAGAAGTTGTTTATTTTTTTTACTTACTTCCCCTCAAGCATCAATATTTTAATTGATTATTCAGCAAGCATCTGTCAGGTAGCTGCTATTTGCCAATCATCTGTTAGGTGCTGGGAATACAAAGTTATAATATAATCCTTGTACAGAAAAGCTTGTGCTAGATGGGTAAAGAGATAAAAGAGACAACTACAAGACAATAGAGTAAGTTCTCTGAGCGTGACAAGCACTTTGATCCCTACAGAGGTAGGGGTCAACCATATCCAAATGAGATATAAAGGCAAGGATCAGAAGAGCTTTCTGGCTGTATAGATAATGCTTGAGATGAGTCTCCAAAAGTAAATAATATGTTCAGGTAAAGAAAGACCACAGGAACAGGAAGAAGGATTAACAAAGGGGACATGAGAGAACTAGGTTGACAAATTAAATAAGGACCCAACCATGATGCTTTGCAGTATTTATGCTAAGGAATTTAAATTTTATCTGGAAAGCAACAATAAATCTAAATAAACTTTAAGCACTGGAATGACATGGTCAGATTTAGATTTTAGAAAGACTGCCCTAGTAGAAATCGGGGAAGCAGCCATTAAGGGAATGAGACTACAGTCAAGAGGTGAGTTAGGAAGCTACCACAGTATTCTAGACATAAGTCAATGGAGGCCTTCACAATGAGAATAAGAATAACGGTAACAAACACTTCTATACCACTTACATGTTCAGGCACTGTTCTAAGCGTTTTACTTACATTAACACTTTTATACCTCACAAGAACCTTCTGGGCAGGTACAATTATTATTCCCATTTTAAACATTTAGAAACTGAAGTACAGAAAGTTTAAATGACTTGCGCAAGAAAACACTAGTTTAATCTTGGATGTTTTAATTTCCACTCACCAATCTTAGTATGTTTTTTTATGAACTATCAAAAGACGGCCAGTTTTAGGAATTATCTTCCCTTCTGTGTTTAATAATGCAATTACCTATATGACTGACAAACACCACTATGCCGCTAACATATTCCTCAAATATGCATGTGATACCAGTAACAGTAGAATTATTAAAGTCAAACCAAGCTCTACATTGGATTTTAGGTTTTGAAAATCTCAGAATAAATTCAAGTTTATTGTAGTGCCTTAAATAAGGAGATAGCATTGTAATTGCTTCTTAAACATTAGAGGTTGCACTGGGGTTTTATAATGTATGAATAAAAGGACCCAGTTTCCAATTTAAAAAAAGGAGTAAGGAAATGAAAAGGGGGGAAAAAAAACAAGTAAGTAAACTCATTCTAATTTCAATTTCACATAAATTAACAACAGGTTTCCTTCTGTGAGTTTCTGTGCTAGGCCAGAACTGTGTGCTAATTTTTTTTCTATTTTCTACATTGAGCTCATTGAATATAGAGAAAAAGTTCTATTCATTTTTCCTATCACATGGTGTAGATAGTTCATGGTAGGTGGTCAATAAATGTTTGCTGAATGTTACTATCATATCATCCAATTGCAACCTTTCCTTGTGCATTCTGAAAAAATAACTAGAGTTATAAATAGTTATTAATAGGTGAGCATACATTTGAATTTGTCTACTGCTGCCTTTTGTCCCAGAGTTCTGTCCAGGTAGCAAACTGTTTCACTCCCAAAAGTATCCTGGATTGGACAATAAATTAGACAATCATATATATAAATGTATGTATGAATATATATATAACTGTATCAGAACAATTTGAAGCTAAGTGGTCAATTTAGGGATTTAATCTTGACATCATTAGTTCATTAGCACCAAACTAGCTAAATTAACCCAGAATTTAACAACAACAACAAGAACAAAAACAAAAACACAACTAAAATCAACTAAGGGAATGAACAAATGATAATAGGTGTAAGAAATGTTTGATGAGTAGTATTATGCATTGAAATAATAAAGGTACCTTGAGAAAAGGATCTGTGGATTGAAAATGCCTAGAGGTAGAGAATGATAAATTCTATTCTAAATGTGTACATTTTAAAGCAGGCATTTATTATTTGTCTTTCAAAACATGTTACAGATTTGTACCATCTCCAAGATAGTATACATGTACACCCAGCTGCATTAAAATACTAACAATGAAATTTAGGTTTAGGAAGATAAAGGTAAGTTCATCATCAAGTACATTCAGAAAGTAAAATGTTAATCTGCAAATTTTCTTTCATCTAATGAAATCTAATAAAAATACTATGAATATATATTTACTTCTGTGAGATTTATTTCGAGATAATGGTCAAAAATTTCAATGCTTTTACATTCCTTGAAGTTTGAAGAGTTTGTAGATTATTTCTACATTGTTTCTGTAATATATTATATTTAAGTCAATATCATATTGGCACACTTGTATATATGCTGTATATGTATATAGGTATGTAGGCATGCCAAAGTTAAAATAAATTGTAGCAATATTTTATCATACATTTTAACTGAGTTCACATGAAAAACTGAGTAAAATGGGCACTAAGGGTTTACATTAAAATTTGATCTATAAACATTATTAAAAGTAATATTGTTTTGATTTCCTTAATTTACTACACTAATCATGTTTAATGAGCCATAACAATACGACATAACACATTTATGAATTTTTGTATAGAAATTTTTATGTAAACAAGACATGACGATGAACGCAAAACAGCATACCAATGTTTCAGTAGTAATTGTTCATCTCATCCTGGTATAAGCGGTTAATTAATATAAATTAGAACATCATATAACAATTACTGAGCCAGTCTCAACAGTAATTCCTGGGCACTGATGCAACTAATCAATTACTTCAGATGGAACAAAGAAAACTTGAGTTCATCCTATTATTGTGATAACTTTAATACCAAATTAACCAGCTATTATTTGAAATACAAACTAGAGAGCAATCGTCAGCTTTATCACAGACTGTGTGTTTATGTGTATTTAAAAAAGCTTGTACATATTATTCCAAGCTACACTAAAAGTTTCATAAATAATTCTTAAATTAAATATATACATCAGTTTAGACTCTAAATAGTATTTAAAATTGAATGGGGGTGAATTCAAAACATAACCAAAACTTATTAACAGTATTTTTTTCCTCAAAAGTTTCCTTGTTTCCCTTTTATAATCCATCTGGCCTACCCCAGCAGCCTAATTTCCAGGCACCATTGATCTGTTGTCATAATATAGCAGTTTGAATTTTCTAAAATGATATATTGGTCAAATCATACATTACTCTTTTTTACCTGCCTTTTTTTGCCAGGCATAACTATTTTGAGATCCATCTAGTGATATGATGGAAACAGCTCGTAAGGCTTGAGAGAGTTGATTCTTAATTGTATGAATTATGCAAGCCACTTATTAAGCACAGTCATCATTTTAAAATAATTACATAAACTAACAATTGAACAATTTTTATTTAAGACCAAGTTAATAAAGTCAAAACTCATCACTTCCTAATTATTTATAGCCTTTATTATTATGTGTTTTGAGATTATTTATGTCTACTGTATCTGTACAGTGGAAATACTATATAATTGTGTGCTACCAGACATCTCATCTCCATATTCAGTGACCTTGGATTGGTAAATTGAAATTGGCCATGGTACTCAGCGTATGCTACAGTTCAGGGATTTTTTTCTTCCGGAAAGCCAGTTGTTAAACATTAAACACTGGATTCACCAATGTTGTTGCATAAATCAAAAGTCATTCTTTTTATTGCTGAGTTGCATTCCATTTTATGGATATACTGCAATTTATCATTTCACCTTCTGTACATTTGGGTTGTTTCTAGCATTTTAGTTTTAAAAATAAAGCTGCTCTGAATATTCATAAACAATTATTTGTACGGGCACATGCCTTCATTTCATTCATTCATTCATTCATTCCACCTATGAGTGGAATAATAGGGTCATTTGTCAAGTGTGTATGTTGAACATTTTAAGAAAAGGCTAAGTTATTTTTCAAAGTGGCTGTATCCTTTTACATTCCCAGAGCAGTGTATGTGAGTTTCAGTTGTTCCTCAGTCATGTCAACACTTGTATGATTATCTTTATAATTTAAGTGTTCAAGTGGGTATGCACTGCTATCTGTGACATTTTTTAAGAATAATTTTTATGAGATAATGTACATGCACCATAAAATTCACCCAATTTAAAGTGTAAAATTTAGTGATTTGTAATATAGTCACAAGGTTAGGCAAACATAACCACTAACTGATTCCAGAACATTTTCATTAGCCCCCCAAAAAAATCCCTGAACTCATCAGCAGTCACTCTTTATTCTTACATGAAAACAGGATGTCTTTCCACATATTTAGGACTAGGATTCATTGCTAATGTGTAAAAATACAACTGCTTTTTAAATATTAATAGTCTCATTTTTTGTAGTAAACAATATTTACTTAGTTGTAACACAAACACACATTGAATACTTATTTAACAAAAATTGTAATCAGTTATATTAGGATATAGAGAAAGCAGAGTGCTTAAATGCTTATCTATAATACCAGTAAGTCAACTGATAACATTTTAAATGAATAAATCATGACCATAAACCCTTAAGTACTATTTTTTGAAAATGTGCCTCTATCACTTTAAGGAAAGTTAGTATTTCTTTAAAGATAAAATATTAAGGTATATTTAAGAAAGGCTATTTCCATGACAGGCCTGTTGAGGATGCCTACTATATGCATATATTGCACCATTTTACACCAATATAATTCTAGGCGTGTTAAATAGAATGATCCACAGAGGGAATTTGTCTTTGGATAACTTTGTCGGGAGCCATAGCAAGACCCCACCTGTCTAGCAGCAAAGACTCTGGACATGGCCTAGGGAAATGTGGATGTTTGCAAGGCAGCGCCACCTTGTTTGGTTATCTTGACCTCTCTCTCAATGTAATTTTGTTTATTGGGGTGGCTGCAGCCTTAACTTCTTTCTATACTGAAATGACTAAATTACACATGCTTGAAACCCGTGGAAGAAGTGTCACGTTGACTATTGCTAAGTCACCGGCTGTTCTAGTTCCTGATAATCAAACCGTGGCCTATAATGAAAACAATTGCTCCTATTCTTATGATCCATAGGTCTTAAGTTCATCAGTCTGTTCAGGCAGGAAACTAAGTACTAAGAGTAACAGTTCTAAAGAAAGGCATAGTAAAGCATTAACTTGTATTCATGGCCTATGCCTTGAAGAAAATCCGGCAAGGCCATTAAAATGGATTCCTGTACCCCCTGGATGGCATACCCGCTTTCGTAATTTCGTAATTACTCAGCAGCTTGGGGGTCTCGCGACCCTGTAAATCCCTCTGAGATATGCGATTGTCAGGGCTATTGTCAGGATGTCTTTCATAGAAGTCACTTATTATCAGGACAGGTAAAATGCTTGTAGCCGCCTTAGGTGATAGGCAAACAAATCATGATTGGGCCTGCAAGCACTGACGTGTGCAAAAAGGTCTGAAATTCCAGGATGTTTTCAAGTGTGAAAAGTTGTAATTGTACTTACTAATGTCTGTCCAATGATGAATTTCTTTTGAACCCTGTTTTTTCTTATAAGATATTGTTGTTGTGCCAAAATTAAAAAATCAGATATCATCTAGTATAAAAGGAGCAATGTGAAATAAACAAGAGAGCCTTCTTCTCTCATGATCACCTAATCCATCCTGACTGGTGTTTTTTGTTCTCGGCGTCTCCGATCCTCACCTTCGTTCCCCTACCCCTCTTGTGTCAGGGCTGGACCCCGGCATAACTTTTCAGTTAACTAAAGATTAGTAGAGACTGTGTATAATTCCAAAATTACCTAGAGACAAACCAAATATATCCAAAATAAATTGAATAGCAGATCATGTGTTTACTATTTTGGACACATAAAGCTTGAGTCAATAATTTATAAAGGTAGTTCCGTTAAAAGTTTTACATTGTGTGGGTAAGACACAAAAAGAAATCTATTAGGTAGGGTGAAAATAAAACGACAAAAAAAAAAAAAAAGATCGACCTTTCTCTTAGATTTGCTCAGTGACATTTTTTAAAAACAATTTATTGAAGTATATCATTCATGAACATACATAAACTATAAGTGTTCAGTAAACATCATGAACATACAAAACAAACATGCATAACATCATACAGGGCTCCCACACATCACCCCCCCCAAACACCCTGTATTGTTGTGAAATATTTGTTAACAAATCATGAAAGAGCATTGTCAAAGTATTACTACTAACTATAGTTCGTATCGTCCTCCACTATATATTTTTTAAAGGATTTATTTATTTATTTATATACTTTTATCCATTTTTACCGCCCCCCTTTTGCTGTTTCTGTGTCTATTCGCTGGGCGATTCTGTGCCCATTTCCTGTCCTCTCTTCTCATCCTTCTCCTGTCTTCACTGGAATTTGATCCTCAGAACCTCCAACGTGGGAGAGAGGTGTCCTACCGCCTACGCCACCTTAATTCCTGGTTTCCCAGGAATTAAGGTGGCTCTCTCTTGTGCAACTCTCCTGTTATGTCATCATCTTGCTGTGTGGCTCACAGGGCCTGGCAGCGCACCCGCGCGTGGGGCCTGGCAGCTCATCCGTGCGCAGGGCCTGGTGGCCCCACACACCTTCTATATTTTTCTTTTTTTATTTTTACTGAGAGGTCGCAAGGATCAAACCCAGGTCCCTCCATATGGGAGACGGACACCCAACCATTTGAACCACATCTGTCCCACTGTTATATCTCTTAAGGCTGACCAAAGATACCTAGAGTTACAGTCATTTCCCATACAGGATAGTCATATAATAAATCGGCTTAGTTTATCACCAGCATTCTAAAAACCAGACCTAGGGAGAAAAACTAGGTCTGGGGACACATGCATGGTTTCTAATATAGCAAATGTTTAGCCTACCCTGATTATCACAAAATCAGGACAGTGAGAATATTTGCATAATAGTCTCCTTTTGATTTTAATTTCCCTAGTGACTAATGATGAGTTTTTTTCACATGCTATCCATATATTTTCTTGATGAAGTGTCTATTTAAATCTTTTCCCATGTTTTAAATCAGGATGTTTGTCATCTCATTATTGAGTTGTAAGGGTTTTTCCCATATATTTTAGATACATGTCCCTTCTTTGTTGTATGTATGTCTTGCAAATCTTTTCTCCCATACTGAGAAACTCAAAGTCACAAATATTTTTTTTCATATTTTTCTGGAAATTTTATTTATGTTTAGGGTCAATTTAGGGATAATTTTTGTATATGTTTGGAGATGCAAATGTAGGCTATTCTATTTATTTGTTCATTTATTTTTTAACTTTTGGCTTAATTATATATTGTTCCAGTATCATTTGATAAAGAGATTTTCTTTTCTCCATTTAATTGCCTTGACATTTTGATTGAAAATCAATTGATCATACATGTACGGGTACATTTCTGCACTCTATTTGGTTCCATGATCTAAATATCTATCTTTATGCCAATATCACACTGCTTTGATCACAATAACTTTATAATAAGTTTTGAAATCACTGAGAATAAGACCTTCCACTTTATGCTTCTTTTTAAAAAATTGATTAGGCTATAATAAGTCCTTTCTAATGTTATAAAACCATTAGAATCAACTTGTTAATCACTACAAAAATTCTTGCCAGGATTTGATTGGGATTGTGTTGAATCTGTATGTCAATCTGGAAAGAAATGACATCTTACAAACACTGGGTCTCCAGATCCAAGAACATAGTACATCTTACAGCGCATCCTTCCATTTACTTGAGTCCTTTCTCAGTCATCCATGTTTTGCAGTTTGATATACAAAAGTTTTACACATCTTTTGTCAAATTGATCCCTCGCTATTTCATCTGTCTGAAGTTTTTGCAAATGGTATCTTTAAATTTCAGTTTTCCATAGTTTATTTCCGGGATTAGAATTGCAATTGATTTTTTAATGTATTTACTTTGTATCCTGAAACCTTGATTACTTAAAACCTTTTATTAATTCTATAATT
>JAQZBX010024956.1:0-29836 GCA_029593785.1 Cabassous unicinctus
AAGCGAACCCGGGGCCTCTCATATGGTAAACGGGTGCGCTATCCATTGCGCCACAGCCGCTTCCTGCCGTGAGGTTGCTGCATCAGCCCACCACACCGCTCAGGCCGGCGTGCCCTCACAAGGAGGCCTCGGGGCGCGAACCCGGGCCTCCCATATGGTAAACGGGGGCTCTATCCACTGAGCCACACCCGCTTCCCTACCTATCCATTTCTGAGAGTCTGTCTCTACTGGACCAAAACTGGCTTATTACTAAATGTCTAAGTGTGGCTCAAACGGCAGTTTTATCAAGTCTCAGAAGGTCCTGTCCCTGTGATCAATTGTTTTGTCCTTTGGAAAGTCCTTGTCCTTTCTTGGAAAGGGGCGGCTCTCGGCAACACCCAGTGCAGGCAACCATTTTACTTTAACGCTGAGCACTTCATTTGTTTCCGTGTTAGGCTGTTGTAAATGATGCTACAATGATCATCTTTGTGCTTTCTCTCACTGAGATGACCTCAGTGAGAGCCAGACAAAGACAGGAAGGATGTCCAGAATCCAATTGTATTTTTAATATATTCAAGAGGTGTGGCCCCGTCAGAATGGAAGTGCATGGAAAGAATACAAAATAGCATCAAGCAGTCAGCAGAGTAGTACCCATGTAGACACGAAGGGATCTGGGCTGGGAATGGGAGAGGAGGTGATTTGCAAACTCAGATCAGACTTGATAATTCGGGTAGGGGTAATACTGGGGGCAGGGAATGGGAGACCACCCCATTTAGCAGGCTGACTATACAATTGGACTCAAGTTATTTCTTATTGTCGTGAGAAAATCTTCTTAGGTGTCTGTAGCTCCAGATCTTGTGCCCCAGCCAAAAATGTGGTCTATGGGCAACCTCAGCCTAATGAAAATGTTACACCAATTTGCTTGTAATGGTAACTCCAATTCCTTGGAATGGCAAAATTACTGTACCCTTATTGAGTCAGAGTTTTTAACCTAGGGAAAGTTAGAACAAAGTATGGACATGAAGAAGTAAATCAAACTCATGGTTTTACTACTTTTTTTTTTTTTTAATTAAGTTGAGGAATAATCTGTATATATTTGCGTTTTTAAAAAAGTATTTGTTTAGAGTGACTGATGATTAGCCTTGTCACTCTGTCTTTCCCTCTTTCATCCAGTGGCTTAAGACAATGATAGCATTAATTTTGCTTATGAATCTGAAATTTCGGCAGGGCTTGGTGGGAATAGCTCTCTCTGCTTCCATGTCACTGGGGTTGCTTAGAGGCTACTGCTCAATCACCTGCAGACTAGCCCACCATTTTTCTGGCATTTGGTGCTGGCTGTTGGCTGAGACGTTAGGTGGGGCTCTTAGCTTGAACACCTACACATAACTTTTTCATGTGATTTCGGCTTCATCAAAACATGGTGGCAGGATTCCAAGGGTGAGTGTCCCGAGAGAGACGGCCAGGTGGAAGCCATATCACCTTTTATGACCTAGTCTTGGAAGTTATGCAGTGTCACTTCTGCCACATTTTCCTCATAGTCACAAGGGCTGCCCAATGCCAAGGGTTCTGGAAGAGTACATGGGACTGGAAATGTTCCTGTGGCCTCCAGAGCCATCAGGCTTCCACTGGCAGTCTCACTAGGTCCTTTAGGTTTTCCTTAACCCTCTCCTCAAGGAGGAAGCCTCCATCTTCCACCCAGTCCAAGGCCCCATATTTTTGGGGTTTATTATAGCAGCATCCCACTTCCAAGTACCTTAATCTGTATCAGGTATCGATTGTTGCAGAATAAAACATCTTAGTGGCTTAAGACAATGTTAACATGAATTATTCTCACCAGGGCTTGGTGAGGATAGCTCATCTCCGCTCCAGTTGGTGTCACCTGGGGCAGCTTGCAGGCTGGCGACTGGAGTCATCTGAAGGCTCAACCACTCACAAGTCTGGCAATTGGTCCTGGCTGTGGGCTGAGACCTTAGCTGGGGCTCTCAGCCCATAAATCTACATATAAGTTCTTGTGGTCTGGTCTTTCTCACAAACGGTGGCTGTGCTCCAAGGGCAAGTGTCCTGAGGGAGAGGCAGGTAGAAGCAGTATTGTCTTTTATGACCTGGCCTCATCAACCATTCCGTATCATTTTTACTGCTTTCTGTGTTGAGGCAGTCACAAAGGCACATCCGATTTGAAGGGAGGGAAAATTTGGGGGGAGCAGCAAGTTTCTGGAAGGACAAGTGGGACTGGAGATTTTTGCTGTGGCCATTCTTAGAAACTACAATCTACCACACTGCTGCACCCTTTTGTGGTGGATTGAGTTGTGTACCCCAGTTTGGACATGTTCTTGGCCTTGATCTGCATTTTGGTGAGTGTGGACCTATTGGAAATAAGATCTCCTGAAGATGATACTCCAGTTAAGCCAGTTAAGGTGTGGCCCTACTGAATCAGGTTGAGCTTTAATCTGGATTACTGGTGTCCTTTATAAGCAGAGGGAAAGTCAGACAGAGAGAGAGAAGCCATGGGAAGATGCCAGAAGTCAATGGAACCCAGAAGAGAAAGGAGGGGACATCACCATGTGCACGGCAACATGATAGGAAAAGCCAAGGACACCAGCCCCAGAATGCCAGTCTTTGGGGGAGAAAGCACCACCTTGCTGATGCCTTGATTTTGAACTTCTCCTAGCCTCAAAACTGTGAGCCAATAAACTCTTGTTGTTTAAGCCAATCCATTGTTACGGTGTTTGTTTTAGCAGCCAGGAAACTAATACCGGCCATTGGCTTGGAGGGGATGCAAACTCCCACGTGCTTTCAGCTGGGAAATTCTAGTAGTGGCAGTGCTGTCTTCCTAAGAGAGTCACTGATGTGGGGCATTCAAATCAAAGGATCATGAAAGTTGGGAGAAGTCTGGGGGGCTCTGGGGAGAGCATCAACAGTGTCTGTTACAAAATAGTAAAACAAAATACTGATGGATCAGAATTCAGGGTGAATTATCACAGGCAGAGAAGGGTGAAGCTGGCATCTCATTCTTTCAGGAATACCACGTGACAGAAAATGCCAACCCAAGACCAGCTGGAGACCCAAAACAGAGTGGGCCTGCCCTAGCATGCCAACCTCTCAAATCCTGGTGGTCATTGGACATTGACCCTTCCCTAAATCATGCCTCACCTATCTGTGACTTGTTTGGATCCAACATAGACTGGAAACCAATCATTTTCTTTTTGCACAAGGACCTTTATTCACACAGAATGAGGAAGTCTTTGGCACTGGACATATTGTTTAAACAAGCTTTTGGTAAGAGGTACAAAAATATATTCAAAGATTTTTGTTGGGGGAGCAGATGTAGCTCAAATGGCTGAGTGCCCACTTCCCATGTACGAGGCCCTGGGTTCGATCCTCAGTACCTCCTAAAAAATTTTTTTTTAATTTTGTTGGGCCACTAGGACTGCAGTGTTTGGGGTATTGTGAACTAAACTAACTTCTCTGAGAAAGCAAAGGGAATGATCTGTTTTCTAAGGATAAGCAGGTGGAGGAATGGAAGGCGGGCATTGAATAGCTAAAGAGCTAAAACCAGGAAGGATGTTTAGTATCTTAAGACAATGTCATGGATTTTTTATGCTATGCCAAACCTGGACGTTTCCCTCTTCCTGCCAAAACTTCACGGGTACTTAGACCCCCTCCCACCATCACAGTGTAGCTCTGAAAACACTCCACATGAAGGAGAGGGTTCACTGAGGGGTCCTAGGAAAGCGGAGTGCAAAGGAGACACGCTTTCAGACAGAACAGATATTCTTTGCTCTGCAAAATGCTCTCTGAAGGAGTCAGCCCTCCTTCAGTTATGACATCACAGGGAGGAACCTGCCAAGTTGCCTCAGTTTCCTCAATGCAACTGTGACTGGATGGGTCTGAAGAGGCCTGGATGGAAGCAGCTGCTCATAGGGCTGGGCTGTGCTGGTCCTGCTGGGCTGTGGATGGGAGAGGCACGCCCCACCTCCCGGGAGGACAGCTCTGGGTGATGGCGGTCACCTAACCTGATGTAAACTTCCAGTCAGTGTTTAAAGATGATTAGGAGCCAGCCTCTCTAAGGTCCCAGGCCTGTGGCTGTGACCCACCTGGATACATTCCATCGATTTCTCTTAAAAGATCGAGGCTCTTTCCTCCTGGTCCATCTCAGAGTCTTTAATGGAGAAGAGGATTAATATATATAGTGCCCTCTCTGGGGAATTTCCTCATCCAATCCCAGGCTTCTGTCTCCTAGGAAAGATCCCAACCTATAAGAGAAAGCCATTATAAAACCCCAGCACCAGGAAGCAGACGTGGCTCAAGCAGTTGGGTGTCACCTACCACATGGGAAGTCCCGGGTTCCGTTCCCAGCGCCTCCTAAAAAGACAAGCAAGATGGCGAGCTGATGTAATGAGATGATGCAACGAGATGACACAACGAGGAAACACAATGAGAGATACAACAAACAGGGAGCAGAGGTGGCTCAAGTGATTGGGTGCCTCCCTCTCACATGAGAGTTCCCGGGTTTGATTCCCGGTACCTCCTAAAAAGAAGACGACAGACACAGAGAGCAGACAGTGAATGCAAATAACAAGGGGTGGTGGTGGAGAGAAATAAATAAATAAAATAAATCTTTAAAAAATAAACAAACAAAAATCCACCCCAGCACCACACCTGGGCAGCACCACACCTGGGCAGCACCAAGGGAAAAGGAAAGATGACTCCGCCACTGAATTCATTCCACTTCATCATGTGGTTGCAGCATCACAAGCTTGGGACTCTCACAGGTCTGGATTCCAATGCAGATGCACACATAATTGACCAAGAGAAGTGAGTAGACACAGTCTTTGGAATCCAGAGTCTTTTGTGAAAGTGAGAATATTTTTTAATGGCGTTTTTGGGGATATTATGTGAGATAACTCTCTCATCCCCCAGATTTCCAAGAAAAAGCGTTTTCCCTAAGTGCTCCTGGCCTCTGGCCCCACCCTCATTGCGCCCTGGGGAGCTGAGTGCTGTCTGATTGCTGCCTTTGGGAGAGGACCTGGGGTGGTGTATGGCCAACCCCTCCCTCTCTCCTCTTCCTCCTGGGCAGGTGTGGACACCCAGGGTTCTCAGAGCAGTGGTACTGAGGGTGGATTGTCTGTGTATGTGGTGGCAGGAATTGCTTCCTCCTGTAATTGACCACTGACAAAGAACACAGAGGTTTGGCTTTTGGAATTAATGAAGACCTCAGGGAATAGCAAAAGTTGGGATGAAGTGCTGGCATTGCACTGGGTGACAAGATGTGATCTGTGAACATATGTTTGTGGCTGGTTTGACCTGGGCACCTTCCCTCTTCAGCCACCCAGAGCTTTCACCTACTGACTCTCAGGAAGAGCCTGCGGTCAACCAGTCACTTCATCTTTGATGTAAATGGAAGTCTCTCGGCCCTTCTTCTTGGGGTGTCTGCACTCCAGATGCAGAATGGAAGGCCTCGGCCGTGGGTTGAAGACTCTCAGCCCTCCACGAGCAACTCTGAGACCTGGGCCATCTTGGGGATGATTTACAACTCGCAGATGCAGAGAAGGCCCAGAGAAGTGTTGCCAACTCTACTCCTCCCCCCCAATGGGGAGCCACAGCAGCTGGTGCTCATTCAACAGCTGCTCTAAACATCACTGTCTGAAACCCAGTTGTTTTGCTCAGCTCTCTGTTATCAGGCATTGCCACTAGAGGCACTTTTTTAAGAATGCGAACTCCTGAAGGTCAAAGGTATTTGGGGAAAGGTTACCAGGGACCAGACATAGGAGATAGCTTGTGTGCAGTGTGATTCCAGGGGCTGGGAAGGAAGCCTCCCTCCCCAATGGCGAACTTAAAAAAAGAAAAGCTCTAATTGATTTCTCTGGCTGCAGCTAAAATGCAAATTCCCCTGGGAGGATCATAGTACATTCCAGTACTGGTGATTTACCTTTCAGAGTGAATGAGTTTGAGACCTGTCCCTGGACATTTTTATTGGAACAGAGCAGGTAGGCCCTGGAGGACATTGAAAGAAGACAGCTAACAGTTATGGAGTAGATGCTGGGGGCTTTTGATATGTCTTTTCATGTTGGTTTCACAATAACTATGGAGAGTCTCACCCCCTTTTATTGAGGAGGAAACGGAAGCACAAGCCAATTAAGCAATTTGTCTAAGGCTAGTCAAGCAGTAGCAGACATAGCTGGGACTAGAAGCCAGGTCCCAAAGCTGTAAAGATCCCACTGTCCCATACTCCTGCTCCAGGGCAGAGGAGACGAGGGGGCTGTGAAGTTAGAGGGAGCAAAGTCCATACACTCACCCTCACTTCTGAAACCAATTGCAAGTGAGGGGAGGGGTGAGGATGGGAAATTGCCAAAAACCATCCTCAGTTTTGATAATTCACTAGAAGGACTCACAGAACTCACTGAAAGCTATCATATGCACTGTTACAGTTTATTACAATCAGCCAAGGGGAGAGGCACATAAGGCAGGGTCCAAGAAAGTTCCAAACATGGAGCTTCCAGTCATCATCTCCCTGTGGAGTCGTGGACAGTGTTACATTTTTTGTATCAATATGTGACGATACACACAGAGTATTGCCCACCAGGGAGGCTGATCCAAGCTTTGGTGTCCAGAGTTTTTATTGGGGTTCCATGGTTGACCGCCCACATGGCTGACCTCAGGCTCCTGCACCTCTGGAGGGCAAGCTGACACTGAATGACTCGAAGCCCCCACCATAAATTGCATGGGTAGACTTTCTGGCTTGGTCAACCTCCATCCTAAACACTATCAGGGATGGCCATCTGCTACCCTAAATCACATTGTTGGACTAGCCAGCCTGACCAAAGACCTCCAGGCAAAATAAGACACTCTATCAAGTATGACAATCCCAGAAGCCAAGGGCAAAGGGCAGACCTCCCTTTGGGCAAGATTAAATTCTTCATTACACAGGGCCAATTGTATCCGAGGGGAAAGGTGGGTACCCAGGCAGCAGGCGAGCCATCAGGCTGTGAGCATCTTAATGCTCAGTTCCAAGTCTTCGAGGAAAGTTTGTTCCAAATCATCCCCTAGGCTCTTATGTGCCCTGAGCAGTTATTGGTTCTCTGTGTCTAGGAGGATGACAATCTACAGCAGTGATTCTGTCTTGAGCACGTATTGCTGAGATGGGCAATAAAATATTTTATTGCTGTTGGTCCGGAGACCACACTTTGATAACCACTGGCCTAGTGCATGTCTCAGAAGTTTACTCTTTTTTTTTTTTTTTTATGGTCAAAAAACTTATATTTAGAATTAGCCAGCTGCACTCAGTTTAGATAATCCCAATTTTGTTGGGCAACATCCAAAGCATCATAGTCAGGTGCCAGGCGAACGTATGCCTTCTTCTCTCCATCAGGCCTGATCAGGGTGTTGACCTTGGCCACATCAATGTCATGGAGCTCCTTCACAGCTTGTTTGATCTGGTGCTTGTTGGCCTTGACATCCACAGTGAACACAAGTGTGTTGTTGTCTTCAGTCTTCTCCATGGCTGACTCGGTGGTCAGAGGGAACTTGATGATGGCATAGTGGTCAAGCTTGTTTCTCCTGGGTGTGCTTTTCCGAGGATATTTGGGCTGTTTCCTGAGAAGCAGCGTCTTAGGCTGCCGGAAGGTGGGTGACGTGTGGAACTTCAGAAGTTTACTCTCTAGCTGAGGGCAGGATATGTCCCTCTAAGCTGGCCAACAGCATTATTAGATGGGGAAGAGGGTGAGCTGCTGTGATAATGAGGCCCAGCAATAAATCAATGGCTCAGAGCAAGTAGAAGTTTCTCCCTATGTTTCTCCCTGTATGGTGGGTGCTGTGTGTTCCGCCCAGATCCCCCTGCAGCACTCAGGCACTCATTTCCCCAGCTGCTTGGAATGTGGGTTGTCAAGGGCTCATAGCTGAGTCCCTCTCTTGGAACTGCCCTTGGCCAAAGGGGGCTGCCTCACCCAAGTTACATCCCTTGCCGGGGGCAGCCTGTGTCCAAGGAGGACTGGTAGATGTGGGGCACAAAGGCCCCACGCCCTTGCCTCAGTCTGGGACAGCTCTGAAGGGCCATCTTAGCTGAATTAGCCAAGGGCTCTGGTGCAACTTCGCTGCAGGCAGCTTCTCCCGTGCAGCCACTTGCAGGTGCTGCTCCGGAGAGTATAACCCCCTGTAAACCCCCTGAACCGAGTCTGTTCTCAAGTAAACCGACCTAAGGCCCAGCCCAAGGAGAGCATTCCTGGTTGGCAGGGTCTCTGCTGCATTCAGCCACCCAAGGACCCAGGCTCTTTCCATCTCGTTTCCTTACCATCCCCTAGGCATTGCCTCTGCTAGAAGCCAGGTTGCAGGCCAGTCTGTGCTCCAGTTTCGGGAAAGAGGAGAGAAGGTAGAGGAGGCACATCATGAGACATCAGCCTGGCAGTGGCTCACATTACCTCCTCTGCCTAGGAAAACTTAGTCACATGGCCCCACACAGCTGCAAGAGCGGCTGGGAAATATTGTCACCGGGCTCTTCCTTTGGAAGAGCAGGAAAAGGGATGTTGCTGGACAGCTGAGAGTCTCCGTGACAAACTCTGAATATGAATTTGTGTGGCCTCAACTCCAAGTGCCCCAAAGTTCCACAGCTCAGAGCAGCGGATGTCCCCATTTACCTGGCACCAAGACCCCTACCACATTGCCATTTGATGAAAACCCTCAGGGTTACTCAGGCCGTTGCTGACTATGGGCTATGAATAAAAAGCCACACTGTAGATTTTGCACAATTCCTAGAGTCCTGTCTTTCCAATCAAGAAAGCTTAGCCAGGGGGCAGATGTGGCTCAAATGGTTGGGTGTCTGTCTCCCATATGGAAGAACCTGGGTTCTATCCCCAGGACCTCCTGGTAAAATATAGAAAAAAAAAAAATACAGAAGGTGTGCGGGCCGCCAGGCTCCACCGAGCCACGCAGCAAATTGATGACGTAACAGGAGAGTGACACAAGGGAGAGCCAAGACGAGACATGCCAAAAAACCAGGAACTAAGGTGGTACAGGTGACAGAACACTTCTCTCCCACATCAGAGTTTCCCAGGATCAAATCCCGGTGAAGACAGGAGGAGAAGCATGAGAAGAGAGGGCAGGAAACGGACACAGAGAATGGACACAAAACAGCAATAAATGGGGGGGGCGCGGGTTAAATGGATAAAAATTAAATAAATAAATCTTAAAACAAAACAACAAAGAATGCTTAGCCAGATGTGAGAGCAAGTGACCTCAGATACTTAACCTTCAAAAACCAGGAACTGAGGTGGCGCAGGTGGCAGAACACCTCTCTCCCACATCGGAGTTTTCCAGGATCGAATCCTGGTGAAGACAGGAGGAGAAGGATGAGAGGAGAGGGCAGAAAACAGACACAGAGAATTGCCCAGTGAATGTACACAAAAACAGAGGGGAGGGGGCGGGGGTTAAAATGGATAAAAAGTAAATAAATAAATCTTCAGATACCTAACCTTCAATAGGTTCAACCAAAAGAAAATTATTCCCAAGTTTCAGCTTTTTATTGTTAGCCACAAATTACTTGTAAAAAATCTTCTATCTGATCGTGACACCCAGTCACCTGCTCTCACCTGCCCACAGCCCACCCCAGGGACAGGGCAAGGAGTGGGTTCAACAGTGCTCAGGTAGAGGGACTGGCTTTTTGCCCCTGGAGGGCACAGGCCATCCTGGCCATCCCAAGCAGCCTTGCCAGCAGGCCTCGGGCACAGGGTCGCAGCAGAGCTGAGCCACCTTTTTCTCACTATCCATCCCCTCCCTTATCACCCATCCTTATCATAGCCTTGTTATAAGGTTATAAACCTTGCAGAGGTTATGCTAAACCTTTGCTAAACCCTTATCTCCTCTACCCCTTGCCAAGAGGCCCACTATTATTGGAGAAAATCTCGCATCTGGGCTGGCAGTGCTGCCTCACTTTATTTCTGACCCCAAATCTCAAATGTGCACTCAACAGCAGCAGGCAAGCTTCACACACTGTCCTAAGAAATTCCCTCTCCTCCTCCCATCTCCTCAGGGTGGTGTTCCCTCTGCTCCCAGCCCTTCGCAGATGCCTTGTCCTCTGTGGAGAACACAGAAACCCTTAGAGGAGAACTTCCCCTCCCCATCTCAGTGCCACCAACCCCACTCCTGCCACATGGAGGAGCCACCCTGTTCCTGTCTGAGGCCACACCCTCCTCTTGGTCTATAAATCCTTTCCCAAGCTCTCACGCTTTCCTGGTCAGCCCTGCCTTCTCCCTGAGCTCCGTGTTGAGCTGCCTGTTCAACGTGTCCAAAGGCCAGAGCAGCGGCTGGGGGGCCGGGGAGGGAAACATGAAGCTAGAGAGGGGCTGACCGTGGCTGAGGTGCATGAGGAGATTAATCCAGAGAGAAGACTCACTTCCCAGCCTGCTTCGTGGAAGATGGCAAAGAGCTGTCATCCCACTCCAGTACAGGTGTTGGGGTCACCAAGAAAGATGACGCGGCTTTTACACAGGAACCAGATGCACAGCGCTTACTGGCATAGAGAAGAGACACAGCAGGGTCAGCTTCATGAGCAGGGCAGGGAGGGTGGGGGGTGGACCAACCCCCCAGGGCCAGCCGGTTGTAGTCTGCACCCACAGGTATTCCTCATATGCCTCAGGCAAAGGACCACCTCCCTTCCCTGCCAGGAATAGATAATCAGCAGGAGTGAGGCTAGGAATGCACATTCCTAGCCCAGCAGTTTCCAGTGAATGTTTGCATATGATCAGGGCAAAAGTGGCCTTCCCCAGCAGGCCACGATCTGCTAGGGAAGGAATTTTATCTCTTGGCACTCTGGAGAAGGGAGTTAGCCCACATTTATTGTCCCATCCTAGGAGCCAGGCTAACACAGCTCGTCCCAAGTACACGGTTTATTTGTGAGTCCCAGGGTGAAGTGACAGGCTGTGCTCAAACCATCCACTACCACGTCATCACTCTGTTGGGGATATCACTGAAGAGAAGCCTGGGTAGGTCTTCTCCACCAGGAAGAAGAGCAAGCAGCTCAGGTGTCCTTGAAGAATGGTTTGCGTATGGGAGGGGTTAAGAAAAGGCCTCCTCTAATTCTTTTTTTTTTTTTTAAGGCAGTGCTGGGGATTGAACCCAGGGCCTCGTACACGGGAAGCAGGTGCACAACCACTGAGCTACGTCTGGTCCCCAGGCTTCCTCTAATTCTGCTCCCGACAGGCCATGTCAGTGGCTTCCCTTTGTCCTTGGAGACATCCACCTTTCTAGACCCTGATCTCAAGGCCGTCCCTCTTCCTGAGCAGGTGGGAGAGTGGGGCCAGGCTTGGGTGCTTGTCTAGCTCCATCTAGGGCGTGGCACATTGCCCCGGGGCCCAAGCCACAGCAGCGAGGACTTGCTGACAGGCCTCTCTCTTGGGCTTCTTCTCTGGAGGGGAACAAAGTCCCAGGTGAGGAGGGAGAGCTCTTGGCCCAGGAGCCCCCTTCCTCCCTGCCTGGGGGCTCTGGGAGCTGCGGGTTCCGGGGTCCTCAGTAGAGACACCTGGTTAAGAATTTGCCTGGCAGATACAGATATATAGATATACAACCCTCTTCTGGGTTGAACTGTGTCCCCCATAAAAGAATACGTTCAAGTCCTAACCCTGTCCCCTGAATGAGAACCTGTTTGGAGACAGGGTCTTTAGAGATGTGACTAGTTAAGGGGAGGTGAACTGGAGCAGGGTGGATCCTAATCCAGTATGACTGGTGTCCTCATAAGAAGTAAATTTGGACACAGGGACAGACAGACACGCAAGGGAAGACCACCACGTGAAGAGGGAGCAGAGATTAAAGCCATGCAGGTACAAACCAAGGAACACCAAGGAGTGCTGACAAACGCTGGAAGCTAGAAGCGTCTGGACGCTTGTAAGGATTTTAGAGGAAGCACAGCCCTGCCGATGCCTTCATTTTAGACTTCTAGACTCCAGAACTGTGGGACAATAAATTTCTGTTAAAATTTTTTTTTCTACCTGGCACTGGGTGAGGAGGACAGGCTGTCTGCTCACCCTGGTCACTGACCAATCCCCTCTCCGTCCCCACACTGTCCAACCAACTGATTCTATACCCAGAATCTGGGAGCCAGTTTATTCAGGCCCTGAGGTTTGTTTTGCTGAAGACTTTAAAATGCATTGATAAATGGGCAGAGAGTCCTGCCATCACTTTTCCCTTCCCAATGTTCCTGAGCAGTTGGAGCAGGAAGTCCCTGCCTGCCTCTGCTGCTGGCAGTGCTGGGGCAGGTCCTGGGGCAGTGCCTGGTAGGCACTGACCAGGGTGGGGCAGGGAACTGGGCTTGGTCCCCTTCCAGCCATTGCTCTGGCCACTTATCTGAGCCAGGAGAACAGGGTAGGGGAGGAGAGGTTTCTCTCTGTTCCATTCATTCCCTCCGTCTTATAGGGGCTGTCTGTACCCAGGAGCCCCTGCGCACGAGAAACATGTGCTGTGACGACAGCCTGAGTAGGAAGGCCAGCTGCCTTCTGGGCGTTCTCTTCTGTCTCACAGGGTCTCTTTTGATCCCCCATCTGTCATGCCCCCCAGACAGGGTTCAGGATAGAGGTCTGCTAGGGTCCCCCCTGCGAGTTCCTCCCTGAGCTGTGGAGAGGATGTTTGATGCTGCCCTGCTTTGAGCTCAGGGGCTGCAGGGAGAGTGCTCCACCTACAACCTGGTCTAGAGGTGAATGTGCCTTTACCACAGAGTCCCCATGTAAATGGCCTTAACAGTGTCCTTGCCCTGGCAGTTGACGGTGCCGATAGGCCCGGAAGACTCCTCCGGCACTGCTCCCCTCGTTTGCCCCACCCATCACCTAGGTGGGTCTGGTGGCAATCCTGTGTAATGAGCCACTCGGGGATACTGGGCAGAGATCAGGCTTGGGGCCGGGAGCTGGCAAAGCTCATGAAGGGGCTATTCCTGGGAAATCTCCACAACATGCTTTCTCACTAAGTTAAAGTGATTCAAATTCATGTCTCAGCTAAACAGCAAATTATTAGAGGCCACAAACCTTCCGTGTCACTAGAGAATGCTTGGTATATGAATGCCAGGAGTCGGGCAGTGAATGAGGCCTCCCGATTCCCTTCCAGCGCCTCAACCCCCTGCTCCAAGTGCCCCCTTGTCTCCCTTGCTCTGCTGTACACGCTCGTGCTTGCCACCAACCCTGTGAAAACGCAGCTCTCCTAAATCCTCTCCAATGTGGGCTCTGGCTCTGCCAGACCACATCCCACTAATCTGAGAAACACATTTAAGTCCTCAGTATGCATTACAATAAGCCCCACGTGTTTACCCCTGTACCCTGTTCCAGGCCATAACTCCAGGAGTTGGCCTGTTAGCTCCTTGTTACAGATGAGGACACAGTGGCTCAGAGAGGTTGAGGACCTGACCCAAGGTCACACAGCTGGTGATGGGCAGAGCCGGAACGTGGGCCCCAGTCCATTTGACTCCAAAGCCCTGGCTCTCTCCTCTCTGTCCCGACGGGAGAGTCACTCTGACCTCCCTCCCAGGACAGCTGTCTGCTTTCTGACAAGGGCCTTTTAGAAAACCGTAACCCATAGAGATTTTAGGCACTGTGACATTTCAGGGATGGAAAATGTTGGAGATGCGAGTCCTTCTGGGGCAGCCTTTATGCCTATGAATTCAGAAAAGTCTCAATGCTTAGTTCTGGGTCTATTTTTAGCTCCTCTCAATCTTGCCAGCGGCCCAGGCGTGGCCCGCAGCTTTGTCGGCCTCCCCTGGCAGAGCTGCCAAGCAGATCTGATTCTACCTATTGAAATGCTTGCAGCATTTTAGATGAGGTGCTTTTCCCAGTTAATTTTAACCTGTCAGTTTTCATCCTTTTCTTTGAAGCCCAAATAGCAACATGTCATCTCCCTACACAAAGAGCTGGCATTAACTTCGCCTCCCCTCTTTGGGTTACAGTGATGGTAGATGCCAGAACCAGGGAGATGGGGTTTGTGTTGGTGTGTGTAGGGGAAAGATCATGGGGCTACATAAATTATGGGGCACCCTTCAATGGAAAGTAGTGCCACTATTAAAATGCCAATGTACTTACCAATATGAAAAGAAGTTTCTAATATATTGCGGAGTAAAAAGAGCAGGTTACAAAACTGTGTATACCATAAACTATTTTGTATTTAAAAATATAAATGCATATAAAAAATACTAAGAAGACATATTCTTTTTTTTTTAAGATTTATTTATTTATTCCCCCCTCCCCCCCCCCATTGTTTTGCCCTCACTGCCTGCTCTCTGTGTGCTCCTCTGTGTCTGCTTGTCTTCTCTTTAGGCAGCACCAGGAACCGATCCTGGGACCTTCAGGAGTGGAAAGAGGCTGCTCAATCTCTTGCACCACCTCACCTCCCTGATCTGCTGCACCTCTCATTGTCTCTCCTCTGTGTCTCTTTTTGTTGCGTCATCTTTCTGCACCAGCTCTCTACGCGGGCCTGCACTCCTGCGTGGGCCAGCACTCCACGCGGGCCAGCTTACCTTTCACCAGGAGGTCCCCGGAATCAAACCCGGGACCTCCCAAATGGTAGATGGGAGCCCAATCACTTGAGCCACATCTGCTTCCCAGGAATACATATTCTGAAGTAATTACAATTGTCATCTCTGGATGGTGAAATTTGGGACAATTTTCTTTTCTTTTATCCAGTTATCTGTTTTTTTTTTTTTCTAATTTTTTCCCCAGAATTAAATATATACAACTTGTAGAACTTTTTTAAAATTTACTGATAAATGTAGGGCTGACTGAATTTCAGTGAATACTGGTCTCTCAAGTCAGGTCAAAGTAAACTTATATTTGAATGACTTTCTATTCAGGCCTATATTCTATTCATTTTTTTAAACCTAGTTTTCTATTTTGAAAAACTTTGAACCCACAGAAAAGTTGCAAGGATGGTATGACAAACACCCCAATTCCTTTCACCTGTATTGATGAATTATTAGCATTTTGCCACTTTTGTTTGTTCTCTCTTTTTTGTTGTTTTTATTTGTAAACACTGGCAGCATCTAACCCCACATCCAGTAAAGGAAGGAGCTCGTGGAGCTTTCAGGAAGGCTAGCCCTGCAAGGACAAGATGAATTGCACAGCGGCTGCTCTGAGGTCCAGGGGTCCTGGAGTCAACTCGAGGCAGAAAGCGTGAGCAAAGTCTGCAGGGGGCAGCACGGTGCATTCTGGGCACCTCAAGGAGCTCCACAGAGCTGGCCGACAGGGAGTGGGGGGGTGGGAGGAGGCAAAGCTGGAGGCCTGAGCACAGGGGAGACCCAAAAGGTTTCTGAGTGTGAGGGGAGCCACTGAGGGGGGTGACATGATCAGTTTTGTGTATTTTAAGGATCTGTCTGCTGCCGTAGTGAAGATGGACTTTAGAGGTACTGATGGAAGGAGGGGTGACCAGTTAGGAGGCTGTTAAGGTGGTCCAGGACTAAGACACGGAGGACTGAACAGGCTGGGAGGGGGCTGGGGGAGGTAGACTCAACAGCTCTGACAGGATTGCCTGGGTGTGGTGAGTGGGGAGGATCCAGAACAATCCCCAGGGTCTGGCCTGGGACACGCGGGTGGAGACCATGCTGTTTTCCGAGATGGAGAGTAGAGAGGGAGGAGAAGCCGTGGGGTGGGGAGTGGGGAGATGCTGGCTTGTCTCTGATGCACTGAGGTGGAGCAGCCTACAGGACAGCCAAATGAAAATGCCTAGCAGGGAGTCGACTGCAGGCCTGAACTCAGAACCAGGACAGGTCCGGAGACTGAAATTTTGAAATTGTGAAAGCCTTATTAGGGCCACCCCAGCCCCTGTTCGTGCCTTTATTCCAACAGTTATTAAAGCTCTCCCTTCATGTGCAGAAGGACAATCCCTTCCATGACCCTCTACCTGGGGACACCAGTTGTTCCCTGCATTCTCCCGACACCCCCCACTCCCTGGCCTGGCCCTGGGGGTGTTTTCTATTGTATGTGGTTACTTACTAGAGGTCTGTGCCTTCTATCCTCAGGTATTCCTCACTGGGCCTGGCTCAGTATCTCTCAGGGAGTTGGTACTTAAGAAATCTGTTCTGTGATTAAGAAATCCACAGGCCCCAATCTGCTTGAGGAGAAAGGAGGCAGGGAAGGCTGTGGGACCACACCCCCAAAAGATATGGGATTCAGGAAATCTGAGAGGTGAGGAAGCCTTCCCTGGTCTCACAACCAGCCCACCCTGCTCCCTCCTATGTGATAGCTGGAGTGGGCTGGAGGTGCTACTGAAGCAGGCTTCATATAGGGAATGAATAGATAGATCTGGAACCTGGCGAAAGGACCATGTAGACATCAATACCCCAAGATGGCTGCTGGAAGATCCTTATGAGATTTCTCCTGGAAGCCAGGAGAAGCTCCAGATAATTCTTCCAGGACATTATCATTGGCCCCACCCGGGGTATTGATGGGTGGGGTAATCAATCAAAAGAGCAAACACCTGGGACTCCTTCCATGCCATTAGCAAAGGGGTAGAACAATTAACAGTTTAAAAAGCAGGCAGGTCAAATCGCTCTTCTGCTCCTGTTCCTGACCCCTGTTGCCCCCCTGCTCCTGCTCCCGGCGGCTTCCGCGCCCTGCAGCTGCGTTTGGGGCCCTCATGGCTTCTGCACCCTGCTTTCACCATGTCCCCCCCGAGTGGATCAACACGCAAGTAAAACCTGGGCATTTATAATCTATAATGGGAAATTGTAGTCTATAAATCAGCCCTCTTTACCATTCTTCAGCCCTTTACTCTCTACCGGGGACCAGTGATCTGTTATTTTCTCACATTTCTCTTCCCTCCCTACCTTAATAAATTACTGGCCTCACTCACCTGACGTGCTCTGAAATTCATTTCTGCAGCATAAGTCAAGAACCTAGATTAAATCCGGTAACACTACCCCCCACCTGGAAGTCCTACCACTCCATGTAGCTCAGCCCTGAATGAGTCCTCTCCAGTGGCCACCTGCCGATGAGCCACTTGCCCTTGGCCAAGCCCCGGCCCCCTGCAGCTGTTCCCCTCCAGGTGACCTTTGCTTCAGCCAAACAGCCCCACTTTGCCTTTCCCTAAACACACCCTGAGTCCTTTTGCCTTCTTCCATCCCCACATTCCCCTCACTCCGTGGGGCTGACAAACATGACCTGGTGCCCCAGGAGGCCACCCTGGACTCCCCCTTGCCAGAGCAATGTTCCCTTCCTGAGGAAGTCCTTGTGGCACCTGCTGCCTCCCTGCTGGTTTCAGCTGGGCACCTGCCGCACTCTTTGGGACTGAGTGAGGGACACTTTCTTCTGCATTTTTGTATTTCTACACATTGCCAAACACAGGAGTAATTACTCCATGCTGTGTAGGGAAAGGATGTGGAATGAATCATCAGGGATTTAGTCTCTAGATTAGGCAGATTGAAGATTATGTAGCAGGGGATGGCGGGATGAAAGTAGAATTGGCATTCACTCATTCAACGAATAGTTATTAACTCCAGGTACTAGGTGCTGTGTTACATAGTGGGCTTAGAGAAACAGGCCCTACCTTCAAGGATCTCATTATCTGGGGGAGGGAGAGGGTAATACAGTCATTGTTTACATACCAAGCAATGCAATAGGGACTGTAACACTGGCAATACCAGAGTGCACAGATGGAGGGACCAGTTCAGTCTCTTGGAGGTTGGAAGGGCTTCACCAAGGAAGTAACATTTAAGCTGGGTCTTGAAGCATGTGCAGGAGTTTTCCAGACATCAGGGATAGGATATTGCTGTCAAAGAGAACAGTAAGAGCAAAGGCACTGAGCCCCAGCAGGACATGTTTAGGAGACTGGAAGAAATTCAGTGGGGGGCAGGGATAAGATCATGTTGGGGGAAAGCAGGTGTGATGGTTAGGCTAATGTGTCAACTCGGCCAGGTAATTGTGCCCAGTTGTTTGGCCAAGCAAGCACTGGGCTAATTGTAATACGAGGACATTTATGGGCTTTAGTCATAAGTGAGTTTACTGCATAGATGGCTGATTACATCTACCATCAACCAGGGAGATTGCTGTCAGCAATGAGTGACCTTTTATCCAATCAGTTGAATGCCTTAAAAGGGGGAGTGATCTCAGCATTCAGAGAGAATTTTCCAGTTCATCTTTGGACAGCCAACATCTCCCAGAAACTCATCACGGACCTTCATTGGACTTTCATCAGAGCCCCTGGTTTGCAGCCTTGCGGAACCTGGGCTTGTGCATCCCCACGGTCACGTGAGAGACTCTTATAAAATCTCATGCTATTTACGGATATCTCCTGTTGATTCTGATCCCGAGAGAACCCTGACTAATACAGCAGGGAAATGCCAGGGAGCTGATGCTGGGGAGGAGGAAAGGGGCTGAGCCTGCAGGCAAAGGGACTTTTTAAGGAGAACTAACTCATGATGATCGTAGCCACAAGGAGAGTAGAAGAGAGGTGGTCCAGAGCATGCAGCTGCTTGCCGTCCTCATGATCACCTGGGCTGTCCTGAGCTCACCGTCACGGCTGCTTTGCTTTGGGGTTGTATGACCCTGTGGGGAGCTGCTGCCTCCACCCCCATGAGTTGCAGCAGCTACTACAGACCCTGGTCACTTCTTCACCTCCTCTCCTGGGCGAGCACTTTCAGACACAAAATTCTCAATAGGGCTGGTCTCTGGGTTGAACCCTTCTTAGCCACCAGCAGGAAGATGCCTGGGCCCCTTGGGGTGGGCAGATGGCCAGGCCTGCCCCTTCCCAGCTGGACAGCCATGCTGGGCTGGCCGTGTCCTTTCACGTATGCAGGAGACAGCAGGAGCCGCGGGCCACCGTCCGCCCTCCCCGGTGTCCACGCTTGGCATTTTCACCTGTCCCCAGCCAACTGTGTCCTTGCAGATGGAACAGCCAGAAGGAAGGGGCTGGGCTCCTAACTGGCTCCCTGAATACTTTTAAAAAGTCAACGTCAATGTCTCCTGCTCCTGCCAGGTGACGCTGTCACTCCTCCTAGTGCTTCCCTCATTTTCTTGGTCGGCCTGGTGTGCAGGGACTGTCCCCAGCCCCCAGCTCTTGCCCAGTCCCTGGGCCTCACTGGCCCATATGGAGAGCAGGTGGGCTTTCCTGATTTTTGAAATGTCAGTGTTTAATCCGTCAAGGAAGCCCAGATTGGGAAATTCTAAAAACAAACATCCGAAGGTGCGACACCCTTCCCCAGTTGTGCACCCACAGGGATGAACGTGCAACTCACATCCTCTAATTTACCCAGCACCCTCTGGGCAGGACCCCTTGCTCCCTGCCCTCCTGGACTTTCCAAAATTAAAATTCAAACTCACAGTCTGGTAAATCCCAGTCTGTGTAAATCATTCCCAGCCCTTGGCACACTGTGAGGAAGGTGACCAGTGCTGCGTAGGGAGAGGTGGAGGGAGGGCCCTCACCGTGAGCTGGGCTGGGAATGGCGGGGAGGGGCTGGGGCATTAGTAGGGATAGACAGCTGCTTCCAAGTGGAGGGGACATGGGGGTGGGGAGGGCGTTTGGGGCTGGATTAACGGTGCACACAAAAGGCGAGGGCACGAATGCAGGGAAATGGGTAGCAGACCTAGAAGGCGCTGAACAGACTCGGGGAGCCCCGAATGCCCACCCAAGGAGTTAGGCCCTGCTGGGTGCTGCAGAGGAGGGGCAAGCAGCGAGCACATCCGATCCTGGCATGGCCTCATCAGCTGGAGCCTCGGGCAAGTCATCTCTCCCTGTGGACCAGACGAAGAGGGTGGACCAGAGCAGAGCTTCCCAACTTGGAGGACAGGGACGCTCTTTAAAAAAAATACACACTCCTAGAGCTAGCCCTCCTGGTGGACATCTCTGGGCCATGGCCTGGCCATGTCAGTATTTTAAAAGATGCTGGATGCTTCTGGTAGGTACCACTGGATGAATTCAATTCCAAGATCCCTGATAGCTCTAAAACTACTACTTTGGTGACATGACCAACATGAAGGAACTCCTGGCCAGACCTGGAGCCAGCATTCACAACCAGAGGGAACCAGAGGTTAAGGATCCATTCTCGCTGTGTAGACCGTGCATCTGAATTGCTGGGGCTGTCCCAGGAAATTTCAGAATAAAGAGACTTTTTTGGGCCAGAACAATCCAGATAATTGCAGTGGTGGTAATGCCCTCCCAGCATGCCCTGGGGTGGTGGGAGCACATTAGTCATGGGCTGGGGTGAGGAGAGGTGGTTGAGGAACAGGGAATAAATAAAAGGAGTAAGCAGTCATGTCTCAAGCAGCCCGCGAGGGTGGGGGGAGGGGGTGGGCGGCTGCCAGCGTCCCAGGCAGGAGACTGAGACATGAGTCACACCCCGAGACGCTGACCTGCCAGCCTCAGCCTCTCCCAGGGAAGGAGGAGGAGGCAGGCGCTGGAGGGTCCACGTGTCAAGCTATGCGTCTTGCTACATCCTTGGGCTTGAGACCCTCGTCACCCCTCATCACTAACCTCTGCAAAGCTGCGTGGTGGACCGACCTCTGCTCAAAGTTCTTCTGTTCTTCATCCTTAAACCATCCGAAGCTCTACTTCGACTGAAAGAGCTGCAGCCACCCGGTCAGTGTTCTGGGCTGCAGCAGCTGGAACATTTCTCATCTCTGGAGCTGCCCCACAGGGCCATTCTCTGTTGCAGACAGCGGCGGCTGGTTTGTGAAGATGGGATGTTTTCTTCCTATATCCTCAGCATCCTGCTTCTCCCCAAGGCCTCCATTTGCTCTTGTTCTCTTGTCATACCGTGATCCCTGGCCCCTCAAGGGGGACTTCTGCCCAGAGAGAAGGTCTTCCCTAATGTTCTGAGGAGAAGCTCCAGACCCCCACCCCAGGCACTGGGGGCAGCTCCTCGGGGAACCTGAAGGGCACGCAGGTACTGGGCGGCGTGTCCAGCCCAGATCCCTGGACAGTCAGGGCCCCTTGGCTGAGAACAGCCTGTCCCCTCTGCCCTCTGGGAACCCACCTTTTAAGGGAGCCCAAGGCCAGCATCACTGTTTGACCTCAGCCTACTTTTCCAGATCTTCCTTGAGTCAAGCGCTGGAGTCAGCGATGCCTTTTGCCCCTCAGCTCTGTGTCCCGTGGCCTCCTCCCAGTCCAGCGGCCACCCTCCCCCACACTCTCCCTATTCCTACACCCTGCTCAGGGAGGCCAGGAGTGGGATGGGGGGGTGAGGGGGGGTGCCTCGGGACTTCAGCATTGCCAGGGGCAGCCTGGGTGGGAGCTGAGAGAAAAGCCTTTGTCAGCCTTGGCAGAGAAGTGCTGAATCTGCCAAAAGTAGTTGAGGGCTATTTGCTGCCTGTGTGCGGCATTTTATTTCTGGGGATTCTGCTTGTCTGTTTGGGGCAGCCCTCTTTGTCTGGCTGAGGGTTCTTTTTTTTTTTCCCCACTGCTGGGTGTTTAGTGTCTGAGCACTTGTCTTTTAAATGTCATCATCCAGAAGAGCTTTATTTTGTTTTATTGTGATCTTCCCTTTTATCTTTTAAGTAGAAAATGGGGAGACCAGTGTGAGGGGCAATCCTAAGGCTTGCCCATGTTCCAAGCAAGGGGCATGAGATTCCTTTCCCCCATTTGCCCCGGCATGCTGCTTCCAGAGCTATAGGGAAGAGCTTGTATTCCAGCCACAGATGAGCCCTTTGACTTTGAACCAGGCAAGACTGACAGCCCTGGAACAGGAGTGGCTGCTGTGAAATAACTCAGAGGCGTCATCCCAGATCATCACAGAGACTGCCGAAAAGTAAGGAGGAGACTGGGAGGAGTCAGGAAGCTTCACATCCACAGCTTCCAGCTCAAAAACACCTCAACCTGTCCCTGCAGGGAGTAAGCCCCTTGGTGAGCTGCCTCCGTCCCAGCATTGAGAAGTGGGTCATAATTTGAGATTCAGGCTAAGGCTAGCTATCCAGCACAGTTGTAGCTAGCTGTAAAATTAAATAAAATCTAAAAATCAGCTCCTCTGTTGTACTAGCCACATTTCGAGATCTCCATAGGCACATGTGGCTAGAGTCTACTTTATTGGGCAGGAAAATAGAGACCATTTCCACCAGCTCAGAAGTCTGTCTCTTGGACAGCACTCTAGGTGATTTGGAGGGAGGCGATACAGAGTTGATCAAATGCCCTTTACACTGACCTGGCTACAGAACCGACGTTGCAGTAATGCCTTCCTACATTCCAGGTGGATGTTCAGAGGCTTCCTCCGCACTGCAGACCCTCCCAAACTTCTTTCTCAACCCAGAGAACAGAGGAGATCCAGGTGACCGTGGCCTTGGAAGCCCCCCCTTCTAGAAAAACAGGTAATGTGCCTCTGATAACCAGGCTGACTGGGCACCCCAGGCACCCCAAGGATCAGCTATCAACCTGACATTTACTGCCACCTGTGTGTGTCTGCCAGCTGCACTTCCCAACGAGGCGGTCCTCACGGCTACTTAGTGGCTGGTTGACCCTGCATAATGAAACCCCACAGATGCGCCAATGTCCAAGAACCTTTCCTTCCTGACAACTCAGTGTCACCCCTCCCCTACCTCAAGCACTACCATCACCACCACCACCACCACCACCACCAGAAAGGAAACAAAAGTGTCTATTAATATCCTAGTGTTTCAGAATTACCCGGTGGGAAGGGGTTTGTTTATAATGCAGATTTCCCAGCCCACACCAAACCAATGGCAGTAGAATCTCTAGGGTGGGACTCACTGAATTTGAGAACCACTGCTAGTGAGGAAGTAGCACAGGCCCACACCTTCAGGAGTCCCTGGAAACTAGAAAGCAACCCTCTATGCATTCTGGGTTCTCTGGTCAGTTTGAGACCACACTGCCGTGGGGGTTGAGAGAGGATGCTGGGACCTGGGCGAGGAGGTGTCTCTCAGTCCCCTCTTGCTCTCCTTCCCTCTCCCCCCAGCCATGCACATACACAGGTGAGTACACGCCCACACACGCGTGCGCGTGCGCGCGCACACACACACACACATACTGCTCCTAGGATCCTCTGGGCAACAGAACTTAGCTTAAAAGCCCATTCCGGGAGCATTTGTGCCTCAAGTGGTTGAGCGCCTGCTTCCCACATGGTGGGTCCCGGGTTCAGTCCCTGGTGCCTCCTAAAGAAAAAAAAAAAGCAACAAGCAAGCAAATGAAAAAAAACCAACTCAGGGAGCTGGTGTGGCTCCGTGGTTGAGCGTCAGCTTCCCACATACGAGGTCCTGGGTTCAATCTCTGGCCCCAGTTCCTCAAAAAATAAATAAATAAATAAAAGTCCCTTGCAAGCCTCACATTGGGGCAAGGATGGTCTCCTGGCTTTCTATCTCAGGCTTGCTACATAGACCCTGATGACTTACTGCAAAGAAACCTTTCTTTTCTCTAAATCAGAGTTTCACAACCTCTTTTAACCCTTGCCCCATTTTGGGGAGCATAAAGATGTAACTACCTCTGGGATTCTAATGTGGCATTTCCCTCTCTTTCTGCCCCTCATAATATCTTGCAGTTTGTATCACAAAAATACAGAAATTTCACCCCTATTTTCCAAATATAAAATTATATACACAGAATACCTAAAAGAGCATGTAGGTATAGTTCATTACCAGAAAGAAAGTTGTATTGCTGGAGCAAAGTTTCTCAAACGTAATCTTGCATCCAAATAAGCTGTAGGGGAGCAGATGTGGCTCAAGCTGTTGAGTGCCTGCTTCCCACATGGGAGGTCCTGGGTTCGGTTCCCAGTGCCTCCTGGGAACAAAAAAAAAACAAAGAACAAGCAAAACAAGCAAAAGAATCAACTCAAGGCAGCCAAAATCCCTGGCCCCATACCTCCAAAAAGATAAAAAATAAATAAAAAGTATTAGCTGTAGGGCTTGTTAAAACCCCCTGTAGCCGTTGGCCAATTTGATGTAATTATGAATTCCAAAAATATAATTGGATCATGCTTGCAAACTGATCTGTTAATCTGGGCATGATTAGGTTATGATTAGGGCATTGAGCCCCACCCCTTGGTGGGTGGGGAATCAAATATAAAAGGCATGGCAAGAACAATTTTGAGTAGCAGTGTTTGAGAAGCAGTTTTGATGATGGAGAGAAGGCCCCAGGAGAAGAGAAGTGAGCCGTTCGCCTGATCGCCTACAGCTGACCTTGTGGAGGAAACAGGAGCTAAGTCCGGAGAGAAACGCAGCCCCGGGAAAAGAGGAACCCAAGAAGCCTGAACCCTGGCAAATGTCGGCAGCTGTCTTGCTCTAACACGTGACAATGGACTGTGGTGAGAGAAGAAACTTAACGCTTTATGGCCTGGTATCTGTGGACTTCTACCCCAAATAAATACCCTTTATAAAGACCAACCCATTTTTGGTATTTCACATTAGCACCCCTTTGGCTGACTAATACACCCCCCAAACTTCTGCTTCAGTGGGCCAAGAGTAGGTTCCAAGAGTTTGCATTCCTAATGAGTTCCCAGGTGATGCTGATGCTGTAAGTTGGGGGAACCAGCGCTCTATACTCTACACTCCCAGCCCAGATCCAGAAGAAAGGCCAGAGCTTGCTTTAAATGGACCCGGTGTGCTCTGCCATGGTCACCTGGGGTCCCTTCTCTCTCTGGTTTCCCTCCTCTTCGGAAGGGAGCATCTCTAGGGCAAACCAACCCTCTTCTCGGCAGTACTGAGGCCTCTCCTCGCGCATCTCTGTACCGTCAGGCTAAGTCTCTGTCTTGGCAAAGACTCCCTCCATGCTAGCCATGAAGAAGGAAGGAAAAGAGGGTTGTGAGGAATGAAGGAGTTTCTTGCCAAAGTAATGTTGAGCACACGTTTTCACACTTTACACCCAGGAGGTTTGGAGCGTGTGTGCAGTGGCTTTCTGGGCGGATGTGTAGCAATCAAAGTAGAAAACCCCTGTGGTGACTGTGACCAAGGCTGATGGAGAATTCAGGCCTCCTATGCTAGCCAGGACTTAGAACGGAACAATTGCAGAGCTTGCCTGTTTATTTGGGCCTGGCGTCTCAGCAATGAGAAGGTTTGTGGAGTAATGAGCACAAGATGGAGAACTTTTCTGATCTGTGTTTATAGGTTTTGGCTTCTCCCAAACAATCCATCTTGCGTTCTCTCCCATAAAGCAGGCAAGCAGCCCTCTGACACCCTCATCTTGCTGGAAGTTTTACACTTTTTTGCTCTGGGAAACAATCTAGTTCTCTGCCATGCAGGCTGTCAGGCAGTAACAGAGTGCCTGAACTCATTAAATTGTTTATGGGGCTCTCTCTGAAATACTCAGCTCTTTCCTTCAGGTGGGAAAAGCAATGGGAAATCTCTTAGCAACAACGTCTGCCCCCAGCTGTCCTGATGTGGCCCCTTGTTTAGTATCTAACACATTTTGCAGTTAGTCCCTTTCTACTCCAGGCTGGTCAATCACAACTGGAGTTTGCATTCAGTAAAAGAAAGGAACTTTGAGAGGAGAAATCACCCATATGGTGAAAGATTCAAAATCATGTCTTGCGAAAAAAGACAGCCGGAAGCTGGAAGGCATAATATAAAGGAGAAAGCTCAGGGGTCACTTCTTCTGTCTTCAAATATCCAGAGAACTGTTAGGTAGAAACACCTTGAATTTGCTTCCCACAGCTCTAAGGGGAAAAGCTGAGTTCAGCTTCTGGCTCCAGTTGTTTGCCAGAGCTTCCTCCTTTACCAAGCCTCTAATGTCAGTGCTCTTGGGAGCTTTTTCTCTCCATTCCCTCTCTTGGCACTCTCATCTCTTCTCATGGCTTTAAATATCATCTTTGGGCTGATGACTCCCAAATGTACCTCCCTAGCCCAGATCACTTTTCTAAAATGTAAGCTTATCTATTCAACTGCTTACTCACATCTCACTTGACAGCTCCCTGACATTTCCAGCTTAACATGTGCAAAAGTGAACTCTTGATCTGCACCCTCTAGCCCAAATCTTGTCCTCCCACAGTTTTTCCCCATCTCAGCAGATGACACCAGCCTCCACCCAGTCGTCAAGTCAGGAATCTGGGAGTCATTTTTGGCACTTCCCTCTCATTCATACCCCACAGCCAATCTATCACCAAGTTCTGTTGATTTTACCTCCAAAATAGTTTATGGAGCTCCTCTACTCTCCATCCTCATGGCCACCATCATCTCTCACAGAGGCTATTGCAATTGCCCTCTAACTGGCCTCCTGTTTTCATGCTGACTGCCTCTAATCCACCCTCCCATATAATAGCCAGGGACGCTTCTGAACACTGAACACCTGCTTGTGCCATATCCTTGCTTAAAACCCTGTGGTGGGAGTGGATGTGGCTCAAGCAGTTGGGTGCCCGCCTCCCACATGGGAGGTCCCAGGTTCGGTTCCTGGTGCCTCCTAAAGAAGACGAGCAAGACAGTGAGCTGATGTGACAGGCTGGTGTGATGGGCTGGCACAGGAGCTGACGCAGCGAGCTGATGCAATGAGGAGACGCAACGAGCGACACAACGAGCAGAGAAAGAAAGTGGCTCAAGCGATTGGGTGCCTCCCTCCCACATGGCAGGTCCTAGATTTGGTTCCCAGTGCCTCATAAAAGAAGACAAGCAGACACAGAGAGCACACAACCAGCAGACAGCGAGCACAAACAATGGGGGGTGGGGGAGTGAGAAATAAATCTTTAAAACAACAACAAAAACAACCCTAGGATGCACCCCATTGCAGTTAGAAATAAAGTCCTGGGCCCTGCCTGGTCTGGCCCCTGCCTCCCTCTCTCGCCTCATCTGGTCCCACTCTCCCCATCACTCTGCACCCCAGCACACTGGCCTCTTTCAGCTCCTCAAATGCTCCAGCTCTTTCCTAATAGTTCTGCCTTGGCCAGCATTCCCTCAGTGCCTCTCCACTCAGTCTTTTAGTTCCCATCTTAAAGGCCATCTTTTCAGAAGTCATCTATTTTTATCTATTGCTGCACAACAAACCACCCCAAAATTCAGTGACTTAAAACGACCACAACCTTACTCGTTTCTCACGATTCTGTGGGCCTTGGCTGGATGGTTCTCCTGCTGCTCTTCCTTGGGGGTCTCTCAGGCAGCCACAAGTGGATGGCAGCTGGGCCGAAACATGCCAGATGGTTTCACCATGCCTGGCATCTTGGCAAGGACATCGCAGCTGGGACACTGGGGTGGCTGGGCCTCTCCATGTACTTCAGGGTCTCCCCCTCTCCATTTGGCCTTTCCACATGGTCTCTCCAGCAGGGTGGCCAGACTGATTTGGGCCTGAAATGGTGCCATGATAAGCCTCAATAGAAGAGAGAGTTGTGGATATGCACAGTTGTCAGTATGTGAATAAATGGTTTCCAGAAAAGATGGTGTAGTATAGTGGAAAAGAGCAGGACTTTGGAGCCCAAAGTTCAAATCCCACTTTTACCATATGTGATTTTTTTAGGTATCGATTAAGGTTCTTCTGGCTGCTAGTAATAGAAACTGATTCTGACTAGCTTAAACAAAATAGAGGAATATTTTGAAAGGACTGACAACCACAACTCAACAGTCCGAATCAATAGACCTTTTTTCTAGAGTGCTACCACTTACCTGCCTCAACCTCAATGTTTCCTTATCTTTATGCCTCTCATTCTTTAGTTTCAAGTCTCTTATTTCCAGTGTTTCTCAAGATTCTGTCTGACCCAGCTTGGTTCAAGTAGCAAAGGCCTTGATCAACGAATCAGCTAAGGCCGGGGGGCAGAGTCACATGGTACAGTCAAGGCAGCTAGGAGTCTTCCCTGACAATGGGGTATATGGCCAGAGAGGGCAAATCAGTGTGAGGCAGGCTGGGACCCCAAGAGGATCTACTACACTAGGTCAAGTTATTGGTATGCTTCAGTGTTCCTCACATCTAAGGCAGAGATAATCTCCTTCTCCAAGTTGTTGAACAGATTAATCAAAGTAATGTCAACAGGTGCCTAACTTACAGTAAAGGCTAAACTGACAGTAAGGGTTGTTATTGTTTTTTATACAGCAGTTTTCATACTGCTGACATACTCAACAAGTCAGCAATAGCTCCAGAACATTATCATAGTCTTAAGGAAGGGTTCCAGGTTCATCCTGTACGGGCCTTGCCTGGGTCCTGAAATCAGCTGTTTCTCCTAGTGCCCTCATTCCTTTTATGGAAAAGGGTTACTAGATGTGCTGATTGACCTTCGGATGCGCTGCTCTCAGGCCCTCTCAGGGAAAAGAGCTAGAGAATACACCCACACATTGCATTTATTTCTCTCTCTCTCAAAATATGGAAAATTATGAGTTCACACCAATATTTCCAATTCCGATCCAGCACCATGGGGTTTATTCTAGTTTTCTTCCTTTCCGTAAGTGTTAATTTCCTGGTTTTGATGGCTGTATTGTGGTTACGTAGGAGAATGTCCTATTTGAAAGAAATACACATTAAAGTATATTTACCCAGTGATGGAGCATGAAGTTGGCAATTTACTCTTAAATGATGCAGGAAAAAAAAAAGTTATTTGAATCATACTTTCAACTTCTCTGTAAGTTTGAGATTGTTTCATAATAAAATTTATTTAAAAACAAAAGGTTAATCCTGTAATGAATAACCTCATGCATATGTCATTTCCTACACGGGCAGGTAAGGCTGTAGGATAAATTCCTAAAAGGAGAAATGCTGCCAAAGGGCCTGTGCTTTAGTAGTTTTAATGGAGGTGTCCAAATTGCCCTCCATAGAAGTTTAACTAATTTGTGGGACCACTGGGAGTGAAGGAGAGGCCCCCCCAACACAGCGTTTTATCAAATGTTTGGATTTTTTAAATAATTCAGTTAGTGAGAACAGGTGTATTGTAGAGCTTTGATTTGCATTTCTCTGTTGTGAGTGAAATTTGAGCATCTTTTCAGAGACTTAAAAGCCACTTGTATTTTCTTTTCTTTGAATAGCAAGTGCAAAATCTTTACCCAAGTTGTTGTTGACTTGTTATCATTATTGATTTAGGACCTGTAGATAATATGGAAATTAGCCCTATATGAGTAAATATTTTCCCCAGTTTGTCACTTGTCCTTTGACAAGTTTTCATGCAGATGGTTTTCATTATTATGTAGTCGATTTTATTTTATGCCTTTCCAGGTTTTGTTTTGCACCTACAAAGGATTGTTAAAAATCTTTTCCCTCAACTTCTTCTAGTGGATGTATTAATTATTTGCTTATTTTTATATTTAGATATTGGACATGTTTGAAGTTTATCTTGATCCAACTCCATTTTTTATCCAGATGTAACCCCATTTATTGAGTTATTCATCTTTTCCCCACTGATGTGAAATGCCCTTATCCTTCCCTGAGTTTCTGTAAGAGATTTCCATTCTGGTCCACAGGTCTGCCCAGCCACTCTCTGGAGACCACCCCTGGAGAGAAGTGTTGAATCTGTTGTGCTCTAGTAGTGCAGTGTTTTAATTATTGTTGCCTTGTAATAACCATTGTTCAGTTAATATAAGGTGCCATTGATTGTAATGTCCACGATCATTTCATGTACCACTAGGAATGAAAACACCTGCTACCAATTAAACCATGACGTGATGCTTTATCCTTAAATTTTTTAATTTATACATATTGAAAGAGCATTTATTTGGACATGGAATTTTATCATATATCACATTTGGACACATAAAGAAAATATAAGCAGGGAAGCGGGTGTGGCTCAATGGATAGAGCTCCCGTTTAGCATATGGGAGGCCCAAAGTTCGCTTCCCGGGGCCTCCTTATGAGGGCGGGCCGGCCAGCGAGGCCCGGTGGGCTGATGCAGCAAGACCTCGCAACAGGAAGCAGGTGTGGCTCAATCGATAGAGCCCCCATTTACCATGTGTGAGGCCCCGGGTTCACTTCCCGGGGCCTCCTTGTGAGGGCAGGCCAGCCCACACAGCGCGAGGGGCTGATGCAGTAGGACCTCACAGCAAGGGGGAGATAAGCAGACACGGAGAAG
>JAQZBX010024957.1:0-29813 GCA_029593785.1 Cabassous unicinctus
ATTGAACCCTGGATCTTGTATATGGGAAGCTGATGCTAAACCACTGAGCCACATCAGCTTCCTCAAGTTGGTTTTTCTATTTGTTTTGCTTATTGTTTGTTTTTGTTTTTTCAGGAGGCACCAGGAACCGAACCCTGGACCTCCCGTGTGGGAGGTGGGAGCTCAACCACTTGAGCCACATCCGCTCCCTAGTCTTACTTTTTGGAAGTTATTTCTCTAGTTTCCACACATGGATTTCAATCTGTAACATGAAGGCTGTCTAAGTCAGTGAAACGATCATACTGCCTAGTGGTCCCATGTGGGGATTTGCAAGGACGGGGGCTCAGATGAGTGCGGAGAGCACAGTGACTGCTCAGTTCACATTCGTTTCTCTGGTCCCCCTCCTGTCATCTAGCATGGCCCTCTTATTTTCCAGTTGAGGATGCAAATCAAAAGAGATGAAATTACTTGTCCATGGTCATAGAGAGAGTGAGTGGATGAGCTGCAATCTAAACCTAAAACTGGCAACCTGACCAGTGCTCTTTTCCAGGTTTAGTGGATGGAAAGACTCCTGGCCTACAATTTAGGAGATTTATCTTCGATTCTCTACTCTAGCCTCTTGCACTGAGTAGCACATTAGTTACTTAACCTCCCCGAACCTCAGTTTCCATATTAGTAAAAGCAGGCACTTTACCTGTTGTCCAGGTAATGTCTGTGATGAGGCTTTGCAAGCCAGAAAACACTGTGGCAACTGTGGCTTTTCCGCCCTGCCTCACACTGGGTGGTATTTGTTTGACATGAATATGTTAATCTTGTCTACAGAAACATTTCAAGTAGGACCCCACAGACACTAACAACCATCTATCATAAGGAACCTGCCCTCCAGAGCTGACCTCTGCTATTTGTGCTCTCATATCTCATTCAAATCCCTACCCTCTTTCCTTTTTCACGTTTCCTTCCTTTCCTTCTGACCCTGAGATGTGCCCTCATCTCCACTACAGATTTTAGACTGAGAAGGGCCTTAATTAAATTTTCAGTCATGCCCCTGCAATAGTTTCCTTCTTTAAGTCCTTTATGTTAAATTACTGCCATTGTAGTTTTCTCACTGCTGAGGCCAGAGAGCAAAATGGTCTCTTTGTAGGTATCCAGTATCAAAATGCATGTGCCCATGTTTTTAAACTACTATGGCAACTAATTCCTCTTGGTATTATTTACCCCATTGAGCCTTGCAATTGTTTGTCATTCACCAGCTCTCCTAGTTCTTTCTCCTCGTTTTCAAATGTCTGAAGGATTATTTTGGTTGTTGGCCATCTCTTCATTTGGCCTTTTCAAAGACCGAAGAATAACGAGGCCATATATGGGAAAAGCCCCAGTGTGTGTGTGAGAGATTACTTGCTTACATTATTTCAAGTTTCAAGCCTTTATTTTTAGCTGCACCCTAAAAATGAAAGTGTATAAAGAACTTTAGACATTAATCAGGGTGGTGTAGTCCCCATTTATAGCCTCTTAAACTTAAAAAAAAATTTTTTTAAAGTGGAGTGAGTCCATTGATGCAATTGTGTTTTGATTAGGGGGGACATGGTTTCCACAAAAACACTGGGCTGTGTTGCAATGCCCTGCTGCAGACTCAGCACTTCCCTCCTCCTTTTCCTGGCTCTCTGAGACAAAGGATTTCCTGTTGGAGAGGAACTCGGTAAACCCCATTGTGTACTTTGTATGCAAAGAATGACCAGTGAAGTTCTCCAGGCTCATTCATCTCAACCCCCCAAAGGAGCGTATTTATTAATTGGCCCCTGTGGAATGAGATATAGTAGAAAAGTGATAGTCCTTGGATTGAGATCCGCAAGGCCCCCCGCTGGCATCTCATTGTATAATTTGAACAAAGTTGCTTAATTTAATGCGGTGCTCTCTGGGTCTGTGCTCTCCTCTGTGGCAGACCTAGAGGCCTGAGGATTGCTGAGTTGTTTTCTCTGTTGGACCAATGGCAAAATTTGGCCCATCCAGAGACCGGCCAAGTGCCGAAAAATGCTTGATTTCCCTGAAATCCAGCCGGGGGGTGGGGGGTGGGGAAGGAATCTCTTATTGAATTTGAAAACCATGAAAAATCATCTGAGGTGAAAAAATAGGTTTGCTGGGGCATTTGTTGGTTTTTTTGTTTTAAAATCTCTGGCCCATTTGTATGTGGATTGGATTCTGCAAACAGATAGCAATAAGTACAAGCCACTTTCTATAAAGAGAGTGATTTTTTTAAACAATCATTTTACTTACATATAATCACAAAAAGTGTACAACTTGATGAATTATCACAAGATGAACCCACTCATGTGCCCAGCATACAAATCAAAATAAAATGTTACCAAGCATCTGTGAACCCCCTTCATGCTTCTCCCAATTACTAATGCCTCCTTCCTACACAGAGGCAAGCGTCTCTTAACTTCCAACACCATGGGAGACTTTTGTCTAATTTTCAACTTTCTACAGCTTTCTATAAATGAAATCATGTAGTATACTCCTCGGGGTCTGGCTTCTTTCGCAGAGGGCACTTTTTTATTGTAGGTCTTAGCCTCATGGTATTGTTCCCTCTGCTTCTCATCAAGTGGAATCTTTAATAAAATATTTTTTTTAAAGTTGTTTTTTTCTTGCTCCTGGGGTGGTGGCTGAGTTCTGTGAGGCCAGACCCTTTCTCTGGTTCTTTAGTGAGAGACACAGCTCAGGGTTTATAAAATATACAAGCCACTCTCCATATCTCCAGGGAGATATTTTGCAGACTGGAGAGGGATCCTGTGTGTGACAGAAATTAGTAGCCTATGGACCTCAGAGAATAAATACGGTGGCTGTCTGAACACCAAGGCCATTGATATAGAGAGTCTTGTTTTTATTCCACTTGTGGATTAGGCAGTGCTTTTTTGGCGGGGTGGAGGGGGTGGTTCTTTGGGTAAATGCACTCTTGGTTCTAAAAGACCCTGAATGTGTATGTCCTTCCTAGTGGTTTGGACTTGCCAACCCATGGATCTCCCTAGCACTTTGAATTCTTTCTTTCAGTTACTTTCAGAAAAGTTGAATAAAGCCTGAACTAGGGCAGGCCTCTGGGAGGGACCTGGGCTGGGCAATCTCCAGGTGAGACAAATGCCGACACGACACGGCTGGAGCCTACCGACGTGCCTTGGAGTGGGATGCAGGTGGTCTGTCTGCTCAGGCTATGCCCCCACAAACCCTCAGGCCTTTACCTGTTAATAATAAAGTCTCTTTATGCTGATCAGAAATGCTTTATCTCAGTTTGCCCCTAGGGGTATGGACTGACTGACTGCTGAGGAGGGAGGGAGGTTAAGAAGATAAGCCATAAGAGCCTATTTTCTGAGATTTAGCCCAGGGAGAAGAATCTCCTTTCCCCTCCAGTTCTATATGCCTTGGGTTGATGACAACAGATGGGGCAGGAAAAATGGCAATCCAAATGTTTGCTGTTTCACCGAATCAGCTTTTGTGGTTTGTCATCTGTTCACCTTCCCTCCATCTTATGCAGTCAGTCATCCTCTCAGGAGATAATTTCCAGACCCTGACTCTGTGCCAAGCACTATGACTAAGGTCCAGAGAAGTAACTGGCACAAGGTCACCCGGTATTTAATGCCAGTTGCTCTTTTGGAGTCTCTAGGCCATTTGGAGGTGATGGAGTCTCATTCTAGTGGGGAGGGCCCTGAACAGAAGGATGGATCCAAGTACAAGATCTGGAGATGTCTGTGTTTCCCACGTGAAGTCTTAAGAGAAGGGAGTTCCTTCTCCCTGGTGCCCCAAGGAGGGGATAAATTATACATAACATCAGAATTCAAAAGCATCTCAATAGCATTTCTTGTCCCAAGAGGACTTGGGCATAACTTTATCAGTTGAAGCATGTTACTTGTGTCCTGTGAGTTTTGCTTACCTGAGGAGGTTGTCCTGTTTGGGAGGTCCCATGTGGGAGGAAGCCTGAAGGCTTTGTGATCAGGCAGATCTGATTAGAATCCCAGCTTTGCCTTTTAATTTTGTCTCCATCCATTCGTTCATTACCTCATTTTACAAAAGGATTTGAGGCAGCTTTTGCCATTTGTCACTGTGTGCCATTGGGCAAGTTACTTACCCTCTCTGAATCTCATGTTCCATATCTGTAAAATGGAGGTAATAATATAATAAACTCCTGGAATTCACATAGGGATTAAATTTACATTTACTAAGCACTAGTACAGTTCTGGGCACATAAGAGACATTTGTAAATATTGATTTTATCTTTCTCTTTCACTAGTAATTAAACTGGTTGCTGATGTGCTCTCCTAAAAAGAAAGTTACAAAGAGCCTTATAAAACACTGGAAGCAATGAGTGAATAGGGAAGGGTTGGGAAGATTAGCTCCATTCTATGATATTTTTCTAAAGATGATGCTGGCTCGTTTCCAGTTTTTCTGTCCCATAGTGACACTAGTTTTGTAATGAGAGGCCAGTCAGTGATGGTTGCTGAAGCTGCTGTCTGAAATAAAGACCATTGTAGCGTGCCTAGGGTTTTGCAATCCGTAAACTCCATTCTGGCATTGGATTTTATTAAGGCTCTTTTCAACATCCAAGATCGATCTGGAGCTTGGAGTTAGTTTTTACTTATGCAGACTCCAAGCTCTAGAAATACTGCCAGGCCTGCTGGAGGCCGGTGTGAAGTTAAAGCAGTAGGATAGTTTCCAGTTGTGGTTGCGACTGTGCCTTCTGAGAATGGTTGTTTATTTCTGGGCACTGGATCTTAGCTTCCCATTGAGGTGAGGCTGGGCTTGGCATGCAAGCTGATTTTATTGAGCTTGGGTGTAAACACCACCAGGGGTGGCCTAGATCTATTCCTGATCTAGTTATTTTATAGCCAACTTGTCATAATTGGCTGAAGGTCATTTAATCCACCCAGACCCCAATAACAGACATCTAAGTGTTGAGTTGTTGTGTTGCTGTTGTTGTTGTTTTCGGGGGTGGGGTGGGTGGCAGGCTGTGCTGCTGTTGTTTTAAGTCCCTCTGGGCCTTCTCTTTCTTTCTTCCTCTCTCGCTTTTCAGCTTTCTTCTCTCACATGTACCTTCTCCAGGCTTTGGAGCCAGAAGAACCGAACTCAGGATTCTTGGCTTTGCCACTTGGTAGCTGTGAAACCTTGGGCAAGCCTCTAAACCTCAGTTTCCTTTTCTGGAAAGTGGGAGGAGTCCTCAATCACAGGATAGCAGTGAAGCCAAAACGAGATGACGTGAAAACACGGAGGAGCTCTACACCCGATGTTCTTGCCCTCCTCTCTTGCCCCCTCCTTGGACCAGAATTTTCCACACCCTACCATAGGCAGGACATGCCTTCTTGCCAGACTTCCAAGGCGAGGAGGGGGCAGTTGTTTACATGGAAGGGAAAGGGAGTGGAGTAAGCCCTTTAGGGGAGGCATTGGAGGCTAGGTGAGAAGGGTGCTTGGTGAGAAGGGTGCTCGGTGAGTGTGAGGAACTGAAAGGGGGTCAGTGCTCCTGTAAAACTTGAGTCAGGGGAATGGGCGGAGGAGGAAGAGGAGAGGCAGGCAGGACCTGAGAGGCGCTTTTAAAGGTTTGGACTTTCAACCCAAGGCCCACGGGGCACCACTGAAAGATTATAAACTGAGGCGTGATATGGTAAGATTTGGCTGCTGCGTAGGGAATAGTTTGGAGGAGATATGAGTGGATCTGGTTATAGAACTAGAGTTGTCTAGGCTGAAATTCAAAGACAACCTAATCCAGGGGCTCCCAAACCTGACTCTGCATGGGCATCACCTGGGGAGCCTTTTCAAAAATACACATTTCCTGAGCCCCATCCCAGATCCACTGAATGAAAGTCTCGAAGGACCTTAGGCATTTGAGAACCACTGCTTCAGTCTACGAAAAAGGCTTCTTGGTGTCATCAGATGGGACAAAGTACACAGCTCCTCCAGGTAACACATAATAAATCCTGGTCTCTGAACATAACGTTGGCTTCCTTGTGCGTTCCAAAAGGACCCTTGACACCTTGTGCCCAGTGCATGCCTCTAGCTGAGACAGCTGTTCCTGTTTGAGAACTATTAGATGCTAATTAGACAAGCACCAGGTGTGCCCAGTGAATTCTGGGCAGGACCCCACACTGCCCTGCTAGGAACAGCCCGGGAGGGAGGCCAGTGGTGAGGGGAGTGCTCCTGTGTTATAAGGCCCAGTTAGCCAAACTGAAAACTAACCAAGAGCCTCAGTCATGGTTGATGAGGATTTCATCTCAAGCTGCTTTTGACCCCTTTTGGGTCTGGAAGGAATGAGTGGGAACGGAACCTGGAAACCACAGGTAATTGTATTTCATCTAGTTTCATTTCCAGAATATTTTTAAATATTGGGGGCGGGGGGGGCGGAGGTTAGCAAAGATATACATTGTATAGCTAGTTTAGAGTTTAAATCATCTTTTTCCTATAAGGCTACTCAGGAAACGAATGTTGTTGATTATCTTTGGGGAGAGGGACTGAGGGCAATAGGGACTTTTACAATTCATTTTGCACCTTTCGGCACTGTTTTTGAGATGTTAATCAAGATTATGAACCATTTTTTTAAAATCGCCTTTTTTGAGATATGACTTATACACAGTAAAATACACCCATTTTAAGTGTAATTTAATAAGCTTTGACAAGTCTATATGCTCCTGTATAATGACTACTATAAACGAGATACATAATACTTCCATTACTACAAAAGTGTAATTTAATAAGCTTTGACAAGTCTATATGCTCCTGTATAATGACTACTATAAACGAGATACATAATACTTCCATTACTACAAAAAGTTCCCTTGTACCTCTTCCCAGTCAATATCTGCATTCCTGGCCCCAATCAACCACTGACCTGATTTGTATATAAGCCATTTTTATTTCTTCTCTACGATTTAGTGTATTAAGGTTAAAAAACTAAATATTTATTTTAAAAAATATATAATGTGCAGGTTTGGCCCTTCTCAGGGAACCCTCCAACTAGCCACAAACCTTGTATGTATATGTATGTGTGTGTGTGTGAGCGCGAGAGAGAGTTTTTTTCCCCCTGTAGGGATTGGAGAGTGAGAAAACAGTATTCAGAGGAAGCTGTTAAAAAGGAAGTTAAATATTTACATAATTTTTTAAAAAATTGGGAAATGGGAGTATGGGTTAATTTTTTTATTGTTGTTTTCAGTTATGTGCTTATTGTTTTTATTTAAAAATAACTGTTTACTATCTACTCTTACATAAGGAGAGGTAATGTGCTAGTAATAGAACAAGAATTTATAGCTGTGGGCAATCCCCAAAGCTAGTGAACCTTCCTTGAGCAGTGTCAAGAAGCCTTAGAGTCTGTGTGGATGGAGGAATAACCTTGCTATCACTTTATAAAGCCTTATAATGTAAGTAGTAATTTATTTTTTATGAACAAAAATATAATTTTATTTATTTAATTTATTTTAAAGAAGTTTTAGATTACATAAATCTTACATATGAAAATATTAATTTAGATATGGGCTAAATTAACAACTGTGTGATGGTGCCATATATTTTTTTTAATAAGTGTGAAGAATTAGAGGCTTGCTAACTGCTACCATCTGTTTTTTACCTCTAAAAGGTGATGTTGAGTGGTATAGAGCACGCCACAGAAAAGTGTAAATGAGGAGGTAACTGAAAGCACAGTGTTTCATATGTTTGCCTGATGAGAATCACCTGGGGCTCTTGTTCGATTTCCAGGCCCTTCCCCAGGCCTTATGAAGCAAGTTCCAGGTGATTCTTCAGATCAGGCAAGCTTGGAAAGATAGAGTGAGCTTCACACACTTTGCTCACTTCTAAGAAAAAAGGTGGTCGTAAATTCTTCTCTACCCAAGCAAGGGATAGATCCTTATAACTTCTTTGTGAGTTGGGAATCAGCCTCTCTATACACAGGTGTGAATATAGTTATTAGAACTTTTGCCAAGGTTACCTGGGTGTTCGATTGTTCTAAGATTGCTATGTATGTCTAAGGTTGTTTTATGCACTTTTTTTTTTTTTTTTTTTAAAGATTGGGCAAATGCAGAGCGTATTGTGGTAACTCAGTGCATTTGGTAATACCAGGGACATAAAGTATTGATGGTGAGGGGAGAGCTTCATGTTGTCTGGAGCATATGAAAGGTGGTAAGTTAGAGATTTTCTTGTGATTTATTCTGGGATATATTCTCTGTACAGTTCAGATAGGAATAATTTCCCAGGCTTTGGGATGTTTGTTTACTTATCCATTCAATTCATAATTTATTGAGCATGTCTTATGAGCTAGTCACTGTGCTGTGGATAAATACAAATAGCTCAACCTGTGCCATGCCCTCTAGAAGCAACAGAAATAATGAAAAAATGTATAGCATATAAGCTGATCCTGAAATTCATATGGCAATGCAAGGCACTCAGAAAAGCCAAAAGAGTCTTGAAAAAGAAAAGCAAAGTTGGAGGTTACACACTTCCCAAAGCTACAGTAATCAAGACAGTGTAGTAAGGATAGACATACAAATCGATGGGATTAAATTGAGTCCAGAAATGAACCCTTATATTTATTGTCAACTGATTTTTTTTTTTTTTTTTCTATTTTGGGTACTTTATACTGTTTGGAAGAAAACTAAACATCAAAGATCAATAGTGCCTAATTATGTACTCTGCAAATAGCCATCCTGACCTTTTATGCTGTTAGATGACATCGAAATGAGTCAGGCAATTGATTGTGAATTCCTTCAAGATTTTTTTTTTTTTTTTTTTTTAAAGATTTACCATGTAACCCGATAATCCCACTCCTAAGTGTATATCCAAGAGAAATGTCCATTTCCCAATGAATGGATAAACTAATGTGGTATATCCATACAATGGAATATGATTCATCCATAAAAAGGAATGAGGCGCTGGTACATGCTACAGCATGGATGAACCTTGAAAACATTATGCTGAGTGCAAGAAGCCAATCTTGTATGATTCCATATATAGGACAAATTTAGCATAGGCAGATCGTAGAAATAGAAAGTAGATTAGTGGTTGCCAGGAACTGGGAATAGGGAAGAATGGGTTTCTTTTGGGAATGATGAAAATGTTCTAAAATTAGATAGTGATCATTACACAACTCTGAGTACACTAAAAACCATTGATGTGTACATTTTTTAAAAGGTGAATTTTATGGTATGTGAATTATCTCAAAGCTCTGTTTAAAAAAAATTTTTGTGTGTGTGCACAAGGCATTTGGTGATAAAGACCAAAAGAAGAATTTCAGAGAATAGAGAATTTGGATATGCAACTGTTTCCAAAAGGAAGTGTGCTGTGTCACAGAATTTAGTATGAGCCAAGGTCAGGAAAGCAAGAGTATCTTTGGGAAGAGAGTTGTAGTTCAGTAGTTGTGTGGAGCCTGTGGAAAGATTCCATCGCAAAGCTATTTGGAAGGCAGGTCCGGCCCAGACTGCCCTTTTAAGGAATTCTGTACTTTCCTCTGTCAGCTCTAGGAAGTTGGTAGAAAGTGACACACCTGAATGTTGTGTATTAGGAAAATGGCAAGAGAGCCGGCCTGTTAGGACGGCATGGCAGTAGTTTTGAGGAGAAGGGTTTCCTCTTAGCCATTTCCAAAAACTGGAGCTATTTGGTTGGGTTCTGGGCCTGCTGCTCCTAACTTGGTAAATGTGAGTGCCCTCACACACAGATGTTGTTCTACTTCATTTCCTGAGAAAAATGAATCACAGCTTCCTGGTAAAGAGCTGTCAGGGGGGGTTGCTAAACAATGGCAAGCTGGTCTCTGCTCAGCCATTCATAGTGTCTCCTTTGGTCTTCTCCTGTTTCTCACCACCTGCTTTTTCCCCCCCCCTCTTTCCTTCCTTTCTTTTTTTGCTCTTCCTTTGTGCTCCTAATCGAGTCTACTCACTGTCTTCCTTTCATGAGATACCTCCAATCATGAGATGGTTTAGCAGAGAAAAATGGCCAGTCTCTCTTTGCCTTGATAAAAGCTAAATGACAGAAAATACAATGGAAAAACCCTTTCCTGAAGCACGTATTGAGCCCTCAACATGTGAACCATATGACTGAACATGTTAATGGATACTATAATAAACTTTTCTAAATAAATTTAATGTAAATGTAACTCTATATGTACCGCAATAAAATTTTTTAAAATTAAAATATAGCGGAGGCTCACTATGAACATTCTTTCGGGCCTCTAACTTCCATATCATGATATTAGCATTCCCATTTGTGATTTGCCGTGAAAGTCTCTTCTGCCAGTAAGTCTCATGTTTTGGTATCCTGAACAGCAAGCTTTTATGATTGATTGTGCCTGAAAAGACTGAGGACTCATATTACAAAATAGTCGCCATGTTCCTGAGATACTTGGATCGGAAAAAAAATCACATTTTCAGAGGGTCACATGAAGCTAATTTATAATTTCTACCAAACACTCTTGATCTTGGATTACCTTGAAATCACATAGCATATTGATAAAAAACATTTCCTTCAAGGTTAGATTTTCCAGTGATAAGTACACAGGTACAGTTAGACTGTGGGTATAAAGATGGAGTTATCCCAACTCATAATGTCTCTAAAGAGTTTGTCGGGTTTTGTTTGTATTTTTTTGAGGGATGGGAGTGGGGAGGTGGTAGGGTTGCTAAGGGCAGCAAGAGGTTGGTTCTTTTACTTTGAGTGAGACTCTTAATGATGAGACCTAATGTTAAAGACCATTGTGATGTTGTGAGAGAGGGAGCACCACGCATGCAGTCAGTGCCAGGTTTGGGGTCAGAAGATCCACTTTTGAATCGTAGCTCTGTCACTTACAGTTTACCTGAGCCAAATTCCTAATACCTTTCAGAGCCCAAGTTTTCTCAACATAAAATGAAGGGAAGGCACACGACTCTAGAGATCAACCTTATTTTTAGTAATAACGTTTTAATGATGTATACAACAGATTAAAATTCCCCTTTTGTGGTAAGTATAATCTTAGAGGTATAATGTTCTGAATAAATTACTTCAATCGCTGTTGTGTAAAGTAGCTGTAGTCCAGAGTTTATGCTCAAGGTGGTGCTGTTTCCCCATAAATTTGGTGATATTTTGCATTTTATCTCTGTTCCAACTCAAGCATATAACCGGATTTATATTTAGGATCATTTTCTGCCTTCTGTAGGCCCCGGCCTTCTGACTTTGTGAAGCCTCACCCAATATTATGTCATGGAAATGTGCTTTTTTCATTTTCACCCTAACTTATCTATGAGTTTTCCTAATAAACTAATAGGCCTCTAATATTTATGAAGATATTTATTAAAACAGTACTTGAGATTTTGCAATTTTCTTTTTGTATTTTGTCATCATTTTTTTTTTTTCAAAGATTTATTGATTTGCTGTATCCCCACCCCCCCACCCCATTTGTTTTTAGGTCTCAGATATCTGAAAAGCTTATAGACCCTGGTCCCTAATGGAATAAAGGGCCTAGTATTGTTTTTTTCCCCAAACCGATTACAGCACAAAGGAGAATATTCATGTTTAACTTCATTTTTGCTAGTAATCTGTGTCAGGACTACCATATTAATCATTTCCCACTTCTTGTCGGAATCTGGACATGCATTTTATAGATGTGGTTATTCTGTGCCTGATGTGAATTTCGTTTGTTTTTAGATCCGGGGATTTCTGTCACGGTTTGATAATGTCCTTCCTGTCAGCCTAGCATTTGACAAATGTACAGCTTGTTCTTCCAAAGTAAGTCATTTTGCATTTGAGGGACTTGTTTTTTTAAAAGTTAGCCGTCAACATTTGCCCTCTGCTTTATCAGCCAAAGGCATTCAAACCAACACAGGGCTTTATTTGGGGGAGGGATGAGGTCTAAAAACCCAGAAATGATTGTCTTGTTTTCATTTATCTGTATTCAATCTCACAGAGAAATTTTGGTTTATAGTGTACAAAGAGACTGAATTAGATATTTTTAGTTCTGTGTATCAATACTTGCATCACAGTAATTTTGGCTTGACCTTGAGCTTTACTAGTCTTTGTTCCTCCCCCAGAGGGTTACCCCCTCTTACGGACAATCATAGAGCAGTTTTTAAGTGTTAATCAAAGGATGGGAGGTACCAGGCAGTCTTCAGCTGCCTGTCTTTTGGAGATCTGCATAATAACAAAGAAAGAGTAAACAGAGATTAGGGACCTTCCTTCTGAGCCAATAAAAGGGCCCCTTCAGCTTTGATCTTTCCAGAGGCTCTAAAAATAGAGCTGGTTTGCCCTGAGTTGTAATGGGAACCGGCTGATGTATTTCAAGGCTACAGTGATGGCATCTCTCTCTTTTTTTAAATAGGCTTTGAGAGTCTGTGTTATTTTTACATGTATACTGTATGTTACAGCTGATTTCCTTTTGGGTGCCTCCTCAAGCCTTCCCGTGTCCAATGATTTGAACCTGAGCTTTCCAAACTCACGATTCTTGAGAAGTAAAGACTTTCGAGTAGAAACGCTGTCCAACATAAAATGGGAGCATTTTATTGTATGGAAATTATACCTCAATAAAGCTGATTTAAAAAAAAAAACAACAAAAACTGTGCAAAATAGCGTTGGGGTTGTTAATCCCATACTGTGGCTTCTCCGTTATAATTTGGGTATTCTTTGCAGGGTAGCCCACACCCTCTCAGTACAGAAGAGATTGAAATCTCGGAAAATTCTGTCCATTCTATGAGTTGACAGGCTTTCTTTGAAAACTCTACTTGGGTCATATCGTATGAAAGCACAATCCTAACCATTTCCTCAAAAAAATGTTAACTCAGATTTGGCAAACAGTGTCAGTCAATTTGGTTAAATTTAGGTGCTAAAAAATTCAGTTTTTTTTTTTTTTTTTTTCCTTCTTCTTCTTTTAGCTTTGAAACTACACTAAGTCCCTGTTTTCTCATTATGTGCCTATGGTGAGGTTTAAAGCTTACCATTTGTCAACAGTGACCCATGAGCTCATCTGTAGTTTCTTTAAGGTATCTGATACCCATTCAAATCAGGGCCTTAAGGATGGCTACGTGCATTTCTGTCTTCAGAAATACAAGTTTTAGGATTATCTGCTCTTTAGTGGAGAACAATATATTTTTTTCAGTGACTGAGCTAATTGGTCTCAAAATTACTTGGCCGTGTTAATTTTCATATTGAAATCGGTTGGCACAGGCACCAGAAGTTTTTCTATGGCTTTATGTAGGTCTTACTATCAATGAAATAAAGATAATTGGGTTCTCTGAATGAAATGCAAACATTCATTCTTCCTTGTTCTATCTCTAATTAAATTAGTCCTTGAGATACTGTTTTATAAAAGAATCACAGGCATATCAGTTAACTGGGGTCCCTTATATTCTTTAAAAATGAATAGCTCTGTATTTTTCCTTCACACTTATTGTAAGCATTAAATTAAATAAAGGTATCACTTTTTGTTAACAAAATTATTTCCTCTTGGTGGTCATTCTAAGAGTCCTGTTTTACATAAACATTCTGGACGATTTAATACAAACTGACTTGGATTTTAACAGCTGTGCTGTTCCCATAGTGATCACTTTTCATGTGGTCTGGGTATTAAATTTCTTTTGTGCTGAAAAGGTTGTTTCGTTGGTGCACATATTTCCTAACAGTAGAAACACAGCATTTACTTACTTGGCTAACTTCTTTTATTTGCTTAGGAGAATGTCATTCTCTATTATCTGCGAACCCAACATTCATACTTTGAAATGACAAATCCAATTATGCTTTCATCTCTGTGCCTGTGAATTTTTCTTAATGCATCCTTAGCACAATATTTTCTATACTGAATCATATCATAATCATTATTTCTTTGAGGCTAAAAATGACTTTTTAAAAAGTATCCTTTGACATTCATGAAGTAATTTTTCCTGTGATAGTTTCAGTATTTTTGCTTTTTTTCTAGGACCAAGGCCATCCTTGAGTCTTGATACAACCATAACTACAGATTAAGCTCTGCTAAGAATGCTCTTGTTTATTACCTTACCTATAGTAAGTAGAGACCTCTTAGAGGCCAGAGTTGGGAAAGAATATGGTTCTCTGCTTCTATGGCAGGCCAAATCAGCTACTCACGAATCATTTCTTACCATATTTGATCTTAACTCGGCATATGGCCAGGTAAAGTGTTCCATCTTGCAGAAAAAATATTGACAATTCTGTGGGGGTGGGGGTAGGAGGATGGGGGTCCCAGAGTCTCTTTCATTCCAACTTCTGCTTATTGTCTTGCAGAACTTTCTAAAATGACTGAATCTGCCAATGAAATTTCAGAAACTTTATCAGCTATATAAGCTGCATTTTTAGTTCTAGAAAGGTGTTTATAGCCAACTAGAGTATTGTAGAGTAGCTACCAGAGGGAAAAGTATAATTTTGAAACCAATATCCTGAAAGAATTTCTCTTAAGATATTGGGTTAGTTTGTTGTTAAAGCCTTTTGCCTAAATATTTTTTGGGGTTTGGAGTATTTTCTTTTGGTAACATTTTATTTTAACATAATTTTAAACTTAAAATTGTAAGAATAGTAAAAGGAACTCCTGTATACCCTTTACCCAGATTTACCAATCATATTTACTTTTTGCCCCATTTTGTGTGTGACTGCTCTCCTCTCTCCTCCTCTCTCTCCTCCCATTCTCTGTCTTTCTCAGTTCTGTGTGTGTTTTTCTCTTAACCATTTGAGAGTAAGTCAGAGACATCATGCCCCTTTATCCCTAAATACTTCAGTGTATATTTCCTAAGAACAAGGACGTTATTTTACCCAAACATGATATATTTACCAAATTCAGGCAATTTAATGTTAGTACAATACTATTATCTAGCCTACAGTCCATGTTTCAAAGGCTGTTTGTACTAATGTTCTGGAGCCTCTACCTTCAACCCCCTCCCCATCTCAGACCAGGATCCAATTCAGGATCAAGCATTACATTTAGTTGTCATGTCTCTGGCTTCCCTCAGTCTGCAAAAGTTCCTTAGCCTTTCTTTGTCTGTCTTAACCTTGACATTTGGAAGTGTACAGGCCAGTTATTTTATAGAATTTCCCCTCAGTTTGGATTTGCCTCACATTTCCTCATGACCAGATTCAGATTATGAACTTTTGGCAAAGAAATGATGTCATAGCCTCATGTCAGGAGGCATATGATGTATTTTATCCCCTTTGGTGATGTTAATTTCCCCCATTCCATATTTGTAACTATCTTCCCTGACAGTGGGAAACCTGACCTCAATATACTTACTCACTTGCTCAAGTCTAGAATACACAGAAAATAGTTTAGAAAAACTACTAGCCCATACTACCTCAGAAAGTAAGCCTAGTAAACTAGAGTTTAATATCGGTGTATAGTTTTTTCTCTAGGTAAAACTCCCATACACTGAAACGCATGAATCTCAAGAGAACAATCTTCTGTTGGCAGCTGTCCACACTCATGCAACCTTCACTCCAGTCAAGATACAGGACATTTCCATTACCCCAGAAAGGGCCAGGGTTTGTGGAATATTGTCACTATTCTCTTTCCCTCTGAGTCATCAACCTAGGTACCTTCTGGTGTTTTATGCAACAGTCGGCTTGTTTCTGGGACCCAGAAGTTGACAGAAACTTTCCTTAGACGTGCAGAGCCTGGCGTGGGGTGCTCTTGATCATGTTGCACAATCCTGTCACTCACAGCCTTTGTGAAATTGCCGGAGCTGCCTGTTAGGAAGAGGCCGGCTCCAAACTTGGCTTGCACACCATCTGGGACCTTCCTGCTGCACAGATGTAGCGAGATGTGCCCAGAAACCTGATCTCGAGATTTTAATTAGTGATTAGCAACCCTAATAATATACTCAGTCTGGTGTTTACTATGAGATGGCATCTTCTGTGGCAGTATTGATGGGTTATAATTAAACTTCTCAAAGTGGCTTGTTAGTTTTTTGTGTGCATCTGTGTATGTGGTTTTTTTTGTGTGTGCGTTTTTTTGTTGTTTTGTTTGTTTTGAGGTACTGGGGGCCAGGGATTGAACCCAGAACCTTGTTTGTGGGAAGCTGGCGCTCAACCACTAAGCCACATCAGTTTCCCTGAGTTGGTTTTTTTTTGTTTTGCTTATTTTTTTACTTGTTTGTTTTTTCAGGAGGCATGGGGAACCAAACCGGGGACACCCCACCCCCACCCACCCCCCATATGGGAGGCAGGCTCTCAACTGCTTGAACCACATCTGCTCCCTGTGAATGTGTGTTTTGAGGAGTGACAGGAAGAGGGTGGTGTAGGAATAATGAATGTCACCTGGTACCATCATAGGGTAAAATATATTTTTTTGGCCTTTGTCATAGTCAACCTGTCCATGTATCTTTTGATATTATATAATCCTACCTACCTTCCATCATATTTGCTTGTTACTTAAGAACGATGCAGTACTAAAATTAAACTCGGCTATTTAAACTTTCTCCGAGAAAAATCTCTGTTCCATAGCACCCTTTTAACCTAAGAGCTCTGCACATGTACCTATTAGAGGATTGAAAGGCAAATTGTAGATCTGGAAGGAAAGGTTAATCTTACTGTGTCTCTCTTAGCAGGCACTCAGTTATTCAAGTGACATTTGAGTCCTTGCTGTGTGCTGGAGATACAAAGATGATTAAAATAGCCGCTGCCCTCAAGGAACGCTATCTAGAGGGTAAGCGAGGCCTATAAACCAGTAGAGGATCTCATTACATTGCAATATGCTCTGTAGTCAAGGCACAGGCTCTTGTTGTGTTTCCTTAGCGCCAATTAATTTTGTCAAGACGGGGAAGAGAGGGGAAGGCCTTTCAGAGAGCAACTTCTGAGTTAATTTGAAAGGATGAGTAAGAATTTCTAGAAAGACATGGGAGAGGGCAAGAGGAAGGCATTCTAGGCAGAGGGAATAGTGTGTGTATAGCTGGAAGCAAGACATGGCACATATGTGAAGTTGCTCCGTATGGCAGCTGTGACTGAGCCTTGGACACCTATTTCCCTACTAATTGTCCTTTTGTCTTGGTGGGCACCATTTCAATTTCAGGCCATTCACTGAGTCGGAATCTCATGTCCTTTGTGTAACACTTGAGGCTGCTCTTTGGAATTTTACAATTCCATATAAAACTTTTTCACCTAGTGCCAAGCTTTTGGGGGGGTTTCCTAGTCTTAAGAAATCCAGCAGCTGCAACTGGATGGTGTGGAGGCCAGGAAGTTGGGGGATTTCCAGGGACCTGGCTGTGCATCCCTCACTTGACCAGCTGAGGGACCACATGCAGGAGGTCTGTAACCCGGCCCTCTCCCTTTCTTCTTTCTTTAAATGAGTTGGATAAGATGAGCTCTGGCTCTCTATTGCCTCTCTACGTTACTGGACTTCATATTTTATATTTCCTTTACCTGATTTTATTTTATTCCATAAATATGCATTTTAGTTGCAGAAAAATCATAAAATATATTTAAGCATAAAGAAGATAACGCTATTCCAACCACTCTGATCACTCTTCACCTTTACTTTCTACCTTTTGTGACTTTTTTTTTTTTTTTTTTTTTTTTTTTTTTAATCCAGATAGGCCAAACATAATTTTTCTTAAACATTCTTTAACTTTGAAATTAACTTTAGGTAGAGGGATTTGTGGGGCTGCATCTAGGATACTCTTTGCTCCTCTTATCGATATGATAGAGTTTTAAATCTCAGTCATTTATAAGGACTGGCCAGAGCCCAATCGGAAGACCTCTCCAAAGCTAGAGCCAGGAATTTTTGCATACAGCTTCTCAGTGGCAAAGATTATTCAAAACTGGGCTGCAGCCAGGTTTTCCTTCTGCTTTCCAAAAGGGACATAAATCTCTGATTTAGAAAATGATGAGTAACCCCCAGGTTCTCTTTTCCTATCTCATCCTATCCCAGTGAGGGCCTCAAGTCTTCTATTCTAATGTGTGATGGATTCCATATGTATGATTGTGTGGTGTAAACTGTATCCCACATCTTGTCCTTAGCAACTAGTGTTTCCTCAGTCTCCAGAACTGCTTGGTTCCCAAATGGAGATGGAATATCCAGCCAGAGCCAGTGTAGAGTGTTTAGCTGCAAGCCCTAACCTCAGAACTCTTGGCTCTTCACCTCCTTGAAAAACCTTGGACCTTTCTCCCTTTGCTTCAATTTCCTCATCCATACAGTGGGGAAAATATTTTCCGTTTCCCAGGGAAATTGCAATGGCTGACGTGTATCCAGTTCCCTGTGACCAAGTACCAAGGCCTTTGCCCACTCCTGGGACTGGTGTTGACATCAGAAACAAGAAGAAAGCATAGACCTCTGTGATCACATTGGGTCTCCTGGGGTGTGTGGATCTCTTTCTGGGCTTGTTGTTTGTTTAGGAGCAGGTACAATGAGAGGCCTAATTGATGGTCGGTTGAGGCTGCCCTAGCTTTAAAATGCTGCAGAAACTTTCTAGTTTGTATTGTGACAACTGCTGCCAAAACTTTTTGCATAATTGCAGAGAACTCTGCCTTTGTTCGTGACTTCTGACCTGTGGTCTTCTAAGACCACCTGATCAGTAGTTAAAGCTTATGCTGCTTAATCCTCTCCCTTCACAAGGACCTGCCTAGTCTGCCTAAATGTATACATTTTTTTTCCTACAGAACCCCTTTTACAACCCAGACCAGAAAGTTGGGCTGTGTTCTCTTTAGATAGTTTCACTAGCAGCCTGGCTTAGGCATAGCCTTCAGATTATTAAAATATTGTTGTTGTTTTTTTTTTGAGGTACCAGGGCGGGGATTGAACCTGGAACCTCATATGTGGGCAGCCAGCACTCAACCACTGAGCCATATAGGCTCTCTAGTTGGTTTCTTTTTTTTGTTTGTTTGCTTGTTGTTTGCTTTTTTGTTTTTAGGAGGCACCGGGGATCAAACTGGGACCTCCCACGTGGGAAGCAGGCGCTCAACAGCTTGAGCCACATCCACTCCCTTGTTTTCCTATTAATTGGGAACTGATCTCATTTACCTTTCTCCTTCCCCTCCACCAAAACATCATTTGACACAGTGGTTCTTAAATTTTTTGAGTCATGGACCTTGTTCAGATTCTGACAGCAGTAAACTTTGCCCCCCTGAAAAACTCAGCCACGCTGTTTTGCAGACAACTTCGGTGGCTTTGTAAAGACCCCAAAACATGCCTCTGGGTCCTAGTAAAGCGCTCTTGCTCTGAGTTTTTCTTTGCTTCTGTTCCCAAGCTCTCCTAGATGAAACACTGGGAGATGAGACTCGCACCCAGCCCCAGCCCCAGTCCCAGCCCCATGGTGGTCTCTCCACGTGGCTTTAGAAAAGTCACAGTCTCTCTTTGGGGACTCATTTTCCTTGGCTGTAGAAAAAGGAAATGCAGGAGCTGATTTGCCAGTAGGTTTTGGTTTATGATTGTGAGATTGTGTAATCTCCTGGTAAACTATTTCATTTTAGGCCCAAATGTATCAACTTGGAGGTCGAGGGAAGACCCTGACCCAGCTCAGTTCTTGGAGTCAGTTCTTGCCCCACCAATGGGTACATTGATTTGATTCAATGCACAGAGAGCCCCAACTATCATCTGTTCATTATTCCTACTTTCTTTATATTTCTATAATACATTCATCCTCTCCCCTGCTCCCTCCACCCTCAGTGCCTTTGGGCTGTAGGGAGGGATGAACATGAAAGTAACTGCTGGCTCCTTGATGGTCCTGGGAGCCATCAGCTTGAACTGAGAACTCTTTTTATGGACACATGCTTATACATACACAGGTTTCATACAATGTAAATTATATATATATATGTATATACATATATAAAAATCGAATATTCAAAACACCCAAATACATGTTTACATGAGTTTATTTTCATGACTATCGTTAGAGCAGGTCAATTCAACAAACATTTGAGCTGCTATCTCATGATATATTTTTGAATGCTACAAAAGTGAATGACAGCCTCTGAAGTTTCTGATGTTATCCTTCTGGACAAGGCAGTAAAGTTAAACTATATGATCATATAACCGAGATACTGTACATGTAGTATATGAACATCTTTACCCAAGATTTGTTCCTAGCTTGGAAGGGGTAACTAGTTCCTGGACAATAATAAAAACTGATTAAATATGTTTTGAATGGTGAGAAAAATTAACAATTTGATAAATGAACAACACAGCAGGAGGGAGAAAGAAGGTGGCCTCTGCCCTCAAAGAGCTCACAGTCTGCTAGGCAACTAAGACACAATAGTAGAAAGTCCTTTTGCCTACAGGGCAGAAGTACGATTTATCATTAAACTATTAATAGTAGCTGTTATTGAATGTTACATTCCATTATTCAGCTGAGCTTCTTTCCAGCTTTTTCTATCTCGTTAGCTTTAGGTGAAGATTTCAATGATTTGTTATTGAATTGGAAGATCACTTCCAGAGTATATTAAAACAAGAAGCCTTTGGGATTTTTCATAAATCATGAATGTCTTAACATTTTATGAAAGAACACATTTTGGCATTGAGCTCTTTGAAGAGTTTTGCTTGCTTTCTACAGGATTTTTTTAATGTCTCCATTTTATTTTTTCTAAAGGACCTTCCAATATCTGTCCAGGTATTTCTAAAAGTACTCAAAACAATTTTTTTTTGCCATAGAAGGTGTAAAAGAACTGTTGGAGAACATCCTATTCCCAAAGTTATTGTCCTTATGACTTTAACATTTTATGTGATGACAGTGATAAATTCTAGAGTATCTGTCTTTCCTTAGTATTAAGTAATTCTTTTATCGTAAGTTTTCTTAGTTTTTTTTTCATTTTTCTTTTATTGTGTTAACATATATAACAAAAATTTCCTTTTTTAATCATTAAATGTACATTGCAGTGGCATTAATTACCCTCACAATGTTGTAGTGCTGCCATCACCACTATCCATTACTGAAACTTTTTCATCATCCCAAATAGAAACTCTGTACCCATTAAGCAATAACAGCCTATTGCCCCTTTCCCCCTGCCCCTAGTAACTTCTAATCTGCTTTGTCTTTATGAATTTGCTTATTCTAGATATTTCATATAAGTAGAATCACCTTGTCTATCCTTTTGTGTCTGGCTTATTTAACTCAGCATAATGATTTCAAGGTTCATCTATGTTGTAGCATGTAGAACTATTTACTTTTTACTGCTGAATAATATTCCGTTGTGTCTATATCACATTTTGTTTACCCATTCATTGGTAGATGGACACTTGGGTGGCTTCCACCTTTTGGCTGGAATAATGCTGCTGTGAACATTAGTGTACTTGTATCCATTCAAGTCCCTGTTTTCAGTTCTTTGGGGTAGATACTTTGGGTCATATGATAATTCTGTTTATAAAACTGTGGGTTTTTTTGTGTTTGGTGTTTTTTTTTTAACAAGAAAAGACTGTTCCTCTTTTCTGGAACATCTAATTGCTGGTAAAAGCACACAATTTTGAATTTATGTCCATCAGGCTAAAATTGTAAAGTACCTCCTATGTGGGCCTTAAATGGCAACAAATATGCCAAATGTAAACAGTTAATGTCTGCCATAGACAAAGGCACGTTTTGCAAATTAGAGGAGCCATCTTAACATTATATAAACGTCTTGAGAAATAGCAGTATCATTGGGATAAATGCTCAATCTCCCAAGAAGCCATCTTTGAAGAATATGTTAAATAGTCACCTTGTAGTCAGGACTTGCCTGTCATCAGAACTCTGGACAGTTTAGGTGTATTTGCAGTTGACTCTGTGTTCACTGTAACATTTGGATATTTTTAAGAGCTTGACACTCTAATTTGGGATAGAAATCCATGCAAAACTGTATTTTTGTGTTATTTGTAAAAGTAGGAGAGGTAAGTTTGATTTTTTTTTTCCCACTTCTCAACTGTACTTCAGATTTTCCTTTCCTTTAATGTAAACTCATTAAGGATCTTGGAAGAGGAAGATAGAAGAGGGGTTAAGTAGCAGTTATTCATTGTTGCATTAAAGCCTCTCACATATCCCAAACATGGACTGTGAGCTCAATACTGCTCTTCCTTAAAGAAGACCATTTATTTTGTTGCCTGAGTAAAACCATCCATAAAATTGTTAATATACCCAATACAGATTTTAATTGTTAGTTCATTTTGACCTGAATGACAAAGATTGGCTTGAATCATAGCATAAGTGGATTTTATTTTTGAAAAATGAATCCAAAATGTCTTAGTAATAGAATAATCTACATGAGTAAGAACTGAAAAACAAAAACAACACACACATCTCTCCTCTCTACTAGAGGAACAAGAGGTTCATGTCACAGCCTCTGCTGTCCTTTGCCTCATTGCTCACTGCTTCCTGTTACTGAGAATATGCCAATAGGCACTGATTGGAAGTATACCTGCAAAATGAGATCTACATCATCCTATCACATTCTCTGCGAAAGGACTGCAAGTCCCAAAGAATGGGCCCTGTTCAGAATAGTCCCTGGGGGAAGGGAAGGCTCTGCACTTACTCTAGTTCTCTGTGATAGCTCAAAACAGTTAAGTTGTTCTTGGGAAATTGCTTCAGATCTCACATCTCTTAATAGCCTTGAGAGTGGCAAATTTGACCTTTGAGGGTGGGTTTGTTTTTGTTTTGCTTTTTTGTTTTTGGAAAAGGCCAAAAGTCATTTGAAGCTGTGTTGAAAATTGATGAGCAATTTGCAAGAAAAAAAATTACGAAGAACTATAGGGACTTCCAATGGCATGTAGGTCTGAATAAGTGAGAGCTCTAGAAGAAGGGAACTCAAATTATCCTCATCTTTTGAGCTAATAGCTACTAGCTAGGAAATGACAGGAAATCTTGATATGGTTGGTGCAGCAGAAATGAACACAGGGTTTGGAGACCCTGCAACCTATTCTATGACCTTGGTTTCCTTTTTCAAACCTTCTGAGCTTCAGTTTCCTCCGAGGTAAAAATAGTTAAAATACCTTTTTCTTGGTCATGAAGATTAAACAAGAGCTCATATACCAGGTGTGATATAGTTGGCACTTTGTAAATATTTTTGATTGGTCCTTTGTATAAGCAGAGATCAGATGACATCCCATTGCCTTTTATAAATGCACTCATTTTATTATAATTTATAGCCGTAACAAACTTTCCATCCTTAGGAGTTGGCAGTGGGAGGGGAAACAGAAAAGATGAGCAATTCTTTTAAAAAGGGCATGGCCTCAAGAGGTAAGCAAATATTAATGTGTTAGTGATTAGATTCTTTACCTTTTTCTTTCCTTTTCCCTTTTCTTTTCAAGTAGGCTGTTAATCTGGGGATTTAATTATTAACCAGAATGAAGCTGAGGTTTAATGTTCCTGGGAGTGTGGGTGGTGTGGGAGGAGAGGTGAATCCTTCTATTTCCTGGAGGCGGAAGTCAGCCCAGGTATCTGCGGCCAATGTTGGGCCACAACTTTAGAGGAGTTCACATAAACCTTGGAATGGTTTCTTGGCTATGTTCCCTCGAATTCACTCTCATAGGGCAGAGATGTGGGAGGGCCAGACTCACAGTTCCTATGTCAACACTGAGCCCTGCACAAGGCCTGCAGCCCACTAGTGTGGTTATTTTCACCATCCCACGCTGCTTCTCTCAACCATCTTGCTTTTGCTTGCTGCCACTATAAATGGGCAAGAGGCATCTGCAACACAGCAAGGAGGGATCAGCTGCCTTGGTTTAATCTTTCCACGAGCTGTAGCATTTCACTGCCCTTTTGGCATCATTTTTTAGGTGTTTTCCCAGTATCCTTTCAGTTTTCCTGTGATGTGGCTTTTAGGTAGAACACTAGGCTCAGAAAAATGACTTAAAAATCAAGGTTTTCCAGCATCCAGCTCACTTGCCATATTAAACAGTCCCAATCAAAGATGTGGTATGATTAATTCACACTCACAGAAATCAGTTGTACTTTTTTGGGAGGGGAGGTGGGGAGGTGGGAATAATTCTACTTTAAGTCTTCAGCAGCTTTGAGGACTGATTGGTTAAGCTCCATTAGGCTATCTTTGGGGGACTTGGGGAATCCTGATACCCAGGGGAATGCATGCTTATGGTAGCATTTCAGACTATAAAACGAGTATCATCAGGAAATCATGTGCACTGGAGCAACTTTTAGGTGCCCTCTAGTACAGATGGAGGGTGGGGGGGGTGAAGGTTTAAAAGTTTTCCTCAAGAGACTGTTTATGACTAACATAGTTCACTTTTCCATTTTGGTTAATTTTCAGGTTAAGTATTTTTAAAGACACGTGGAGGTAGGGACATGAAGCTGCTGAGAATCCAAGACAATACTGTTTTGAAAATTGCAAATACTTCAGTTCTGCATTTACTTAAAGAAGTAGGATAGTGGCCTCCAATCTATTTCTTTAAATACAGGCCCATCTTTTCCTTTAAATACAGATACTGTTTAAATGACATCATTTTGAACAGAATACACAGTCAAGGCAGTCTGGGGGAAATCATAAAACGAAACAACAACAACAAAAATTGGGCATCATTGCATTCTAGGGGCCAAGAAATGAGAGTGATGGTATTTTTTGGCAGGCTCTCAGGCCCAGCAGAACCTATACCCAAGGGCTGTCTGAACAGCTTCCTGTGGTTTTCCCACTGAAGAAAAACAGCTTTTCACTTGGAGGGTCCAGGATGGCAAATTTGTACATCAAATTAATCAGAGTCATGATATTCCTACTGAGGTTATGTTCCAACAGGTTTCATTTTGGAAATTTGATGTACCACAGTTGTTGCAAATTGAACTGAGTCAGTTGCGCTGCTCCCAACAGTGCAAGTCTTTTTTGGTAGACATCGGTAGCTTCCAATAATTAGAGGTTATCATCTTACCAGGTTGTCTTGCAGTGAAATCAAGTCTCAGACCAAATTCTGCCGCTTACATGAACATTTATTAGCAAGCAGGCACAAAAGTTCATTTTTCAATCTGTTCTCATAGGCGGGGAAAAGCCCCAGCTCTTGTGCTTTCAATATATTTCTCATATCAGAGGATCAGTAGAGATTTGGCCTGTAACTAGAATTAATATTCTAGCCACATTTTGGTTGGATCAGGTGATGAAATCCTATAACTGTCCAGGCCGAGGATCAGAGAGCCCTAGGCCCAGAGCACCACTGCTGAGAATGGTAGGCTGCTGATTAGTCATATCTATGAGGGTTGATTCTTACAACCCTCATAGATATGCAAGGTTGTAGATCCCTGTATAATAATTCCAGTCAATCCATTTGTCTTGAACAGTATTTTCATCAGAAAAAAATTACGTATGGTTTTTTATATTCATTAGGCAACCCTCTAGTGTAGATTTAAATAGCTATACTTGATGCACTTGTAATAGCCTAACTCTGGAGGGTAGACTCTGAATAGTCTTTCAAATGCAAACCAACCACACCTGGAGTACTCATTCTTCATTAAAACACTTCAATTCTAACTAGCTACCCCTAGGAGATAGAGTGAGTACTCACAGTCTATGTTCAAGTACTCAAAATTTAATTATAATGTAACACATCTGCCTTTATTTGACCCTGGAATATGTTTCCAGCTATTGATGGATGACCTGTAATGTCACCTGACCACTGGCCTGCCATGACGAATTAACCAAAACCATGGATGAATGATTCACCATAGGGCAGAGAAAGGAGGGAAGAGAATTATAATTTTTGTTTGTTTTGTAGGCTTTTCCAAGCTCTTTTATATTCCTTTTTCTGATGTGTGGGGGTATTGGCTCCCCTATCCCATTTTGCAGACACATCTTTGTTGAGGTTCACAGATGGAAAAAAAATTGCAGGAACTCTCATTTGAACCCTCGTTCTTTTTCTTTCCATTTGATCTTTTTTATTTTTAATATATATTTTTTATTAGAAGTTGTGAGCCTACAAAACTATCGTGCATAACATGCAGAATTCTCATACATCACATGATTCTCATACATCAACAGCTTACGTTGTTGTGGAACATTTTTTACAGACTATGAAAGAACATAATCAGGCTATTACCATTAACCATGGTCCATACCTTACATTTGATATATTTTTTCTATACACCCCCTATTAACGCCATATGTTAGAATTGTACATTTGTTGTAGTTCCTGAGAGAACACACTCATATTTGTACTGTTAACCATAATCCATCTTCTACCACCTGGGAACCCTCATTTTTTTTTTACAGCTTTTCTGCACTATAAGAGTAAGTTGCTACCAAGAAGAGCTATCACTTCTACAAAGGAAAAACATAGAATTTTTTCACCTTAGGGCAGGTGTTGGAAAGGTAAGGCCATGTACTAAGGATATAATGGAATGCTGTGAGATTTCTACTTTAACTAGTGGTAGTCCAGGTAATTCAAACCGGGTTTCACTGAAGTCATCTAAAGAAACTAGAGAATTAATTTTTAAAAAAATTTTGGCGTCAAAAAAAATAATGAGTTTTGAGAAATTTAGTTGATATTTAGAAGAGGATGTGTACACAGAGGAAGAGCCTAGGACTGGGCCACTTTTGCCTTGTGGGTGTTTGCTGATCAAGAAAATGAAGTTGAGAGACAGACCTGCACCTTTGGTGTCCTTTAAAGTTAGGGTAATAAAAGTTGGAGTCTGGATCCTGTCAAGCCTGGAAGCCCTGGTAAACTGTTCACCCATTTTGTGCTGGGATCCCCTGAAGAAATCCCCCTAGGAGTAAGGGTGAACTGGAAGTAAACCAGCCTCACATTGACTGCTGCCCAGTTTTACATCATCTGAGTGACCCAGAAACCTTAAACCTTACTTGAATTAAGGTGATTCCATTTAGCTAACCCATAGGTGCAAGGTAAAAGCAATGAAATTTTCTTAAAGGAAGAGATCATTATCGTAGTCTTCGATTTATTTCTACAAATAATTTTTCAGTTACATTATCCAACCACAATCAACAGTAACCAGGCACAAAAGGAGAAAATCCACCATAAGTGAGAAACAGCAGAAGCAAACAAAACAAAACAAACAAAAAAACAGAAACAGACCCTTGGAGATTCTAGATATTGGACTTACCAGATGCAACTATGCATATAGAAGCCAAGGAAATAAAAGCCAAAGTTTAGTTTCAGCAGGTACTAAAAACTCTAACAAGTGGCCTTGCAGAGTCAAACAAAAACCATATAGATTCTAGAAATGAAAACACAAGAACAAAATGAACAGGTTTATAGGCAATTAGACACAGCTGAAGAGCCAATTAGTGAATTGGAAAATAGCTTAGAAGAAACTATTCACAGTGAAGCACTGAGACAAAAAGAGAAGGCAAGAGAGGATAAAGTGAGAAGGTCTAATTATTATATAATTGAGTCTGATTTAAAAATGGAGGAAGAGATTATAGTTAAACATTTTCCATACAACTGAAAGATATCAAGCCTCAAATTTAAGAGGCTCAATGAATCAAAAAAAAAAATTAGTGAAATCCCCACCTAGACCTATCATTAATGAAACAGCAGAAAACAAGACAGAAATCATGAAGGCAGTGAGAGGGGAAAAAAGATACTAACTTCAGTAGAGTGATGGTCAGATTTATAGTTGACTTTTCAATAGCTGAGTGTAATCCAAAAATGGTGGAATAATATCGTCATTGTGCTGAAAGAAATAATTGCCAATTCAGAATTTCAAACCCAGCAGAAAATCATTCAAGGATGAAAGGAAAGAGGTAAAAGTGAAGGTTAAAGGACAAAACAGAATCTACCACCAACAGGTTTACACAAAAGGAATATCTAATGGGTATTCTTCAGGTGGAAAGAAAGTGATTCAAGCTGGAAGTCAAATGTAGAAGTAAATAAAAGGCAAAGAAAATGATAAGTATGTTGATAGACTAAATGAACATTGTATAAATCAATACAATGTTGGGTGGTGGTAGAAAATACAGAGATCTTAAATACGTGACAAAAAAATAGTATAAAAATTGGGAGGAGGTAACACAAAAGTAAAATGTAATATATACCTTATATTGTTGAGTGAACATCAGTATAACTACTATCCAGTCAAGAACATCAGCACATCAGAAATCCCTACAAAGCTGCTTCCCAATTACAACCCACTATCTGCCTCCTAGAGGTAACCACTATCCTGGCTTGTATGATAATCACTTCTTTACTCTCTAATTTTTCCACCTAAATCTGCCTCTGTAACAAAATATCTTAGTTTTGCTTGGTTTTCAATGTCAAATTTATAAACTTATTCTTTTGTATCTTGCTTTTTAAAATTCAATATTAGGTTTTTAAGATAAATGGAATTAGTCTGTTCTAACGTTCTTGCATTATCTTGGACGAGCTTAAAGGTATTAATATTTGACTTTGAGAAGTCAAGGATGTACATTGTAATAGACTAAACACTAAAAGAATAGAAAAATTGTATAACATCCAATTAATATAGGTAAAAATGGGATAAAAATAAAGTAAAAGAGGAACATAGAACAAGTATACAGATACAAAGCACAAGGACTTAGAGGTAGATTTAAACCTACATATATCAAAAATTACATTAAATATAAATCCACTAAATGCTGTGGTTAAGGCAAAAATTGTCAGACTAGATTTTTTAAATTATGTACATTTTATAAGTAATGTGGCTTAAATGTCTAGATACAGAAAGCTAGTGTAGCCATATTAATATCAAACAAAATTGATTAATGCATAAAACATTAATTACTATTACTTTTTTAACAATCAATTTAAATGCACCAAGAAGACAGAATTCTAAATTTGTATGTAGCTAATCATATAGCCTCAAAATATATAAAGCAAAAATTTACAGAACTGTAAGGAGACATGGGCAATCCATAAGCACAGTAGGAAATGTTAATGATTCTCAGTAACTGATGAAAGAAGCAAATTATAAAAGCAGGAAAAGTTATTGAAAATTTAATCAACTTGATTAATAATCATGTTCTAGTGAACATATGTAGAATACTGTAACTCCTGTGAAGTATAAATTGTTTTCAAGTACACACAAAATTTTATAAAAATTCACCATAGACTATATCACTAGCAAGTCTTAACAAATTTCAGAGTGAAATTATACAATGTTTTCTGATTACAATGGAATTATGCTATAGTCATAAAAAAACAACAGATAACTAGAAAATCCCCAAATGTTTGGAAATTCAATTATATACCTCTAAATAACTGATGAATTAAAGAAGATATAATGGAAATTAATAAATATTTTTACTGAATGACAAGAAATACCAAAGAAGAATGCATCATTTTACATTCCCACCAACAATGTGGGAGTGTTTTTATTACTCATCAACACTTGTTATTTTGTTTGTTTAATAATAGCCATCCTAGAGGGTGTAAAATAGACTCTTGTAGTTTTTATTTGAATTGCTCAAATGACTAATGATGTGGAGCATCTTTTCATGGGCTATTGACCATTTGTTTACCTGTGGGATACAGCTAATGCAGTACTTAATAGAAAATGTATAGCCTTTAAAGAAAAAATGCCCAATATTAATAACCTAAAATTTATCTCAAGAAGTCAGAACAAGCAGCACAATAAACCCAAACCAGTAGACGGTAGAAACTACTATAAAGAGAAGAGCAGAAAGAGATTAAAAGTTAAGAGTTGGTTCTTTGAAAGATCCTGTAAAATTGATAAACCTCTGGTGAGGTTGATCAAGAGGGAAAAGAAGGCACAAATTAACAAGTATCTTAAAAACATTGCACTGGATTTTTTAAAAGTCAAATGTAGGGAGTGGATGAGGCTCAAGTGGTTGAGCGCCTGCTTCCCACATGGGAGGTCCCAGGTTCAGTTCCTGGTACCTCTTAAAAACAGAAAAACAAACAAGCAAATAAACGAGAAAGCCAACTCAGGGGAACCAGTGTGGCTCAGTGGTTGAGTGCCGGCTTCCCACATACGAGGTCCTGGGTTTATTTTCAGCCCTGGTACCTCAAAAAAAAAAAAAAAAAAAAAAAAAAA
>JAQZBX010024958.1:0-29867 GCA_029593785.1 Cabassous unicinctus
CCCCCACCCCCACCCCGCCCGCTCGCTGAGGCCGCGGGTGCGGAGGCGTCACCGAGTCGGGGCGAGGAGCAGCGCCCCGCGAGCATGGCAGCCGCCGCCTACGTGGACCACTTCGCCGCCGAGTGCCTCGTGTCCATGTCCAGCCGCGCGGTCGTGCACGGGCCGCGGGAGGGGCCGGAGTCCCGGCCCGAGGGCGCGGCCGCCGCCGCGCTGCCCCGCGCCGAGGAGCGCCGCGACGGCAAGGACAGCGCCTCGCTCTTCGTGGTGGCGCGCATCCTGGCGGACCTCAACCAGCAGGCGCCCGCGCCCCCGCCCGCCGAGCGCAGGGAGGGCGCCGCGGCCCGCAAGGCCAGGGCCCCGTGCCGCCTGCTGCCCGCCGCGCCGCCCAGCCCCGCGTGGAGCGAGCCCGAGCCCGCGCCCGAGGCGGGGCCGGAGCCCGCGGGCGGCTGCGAGCCCGGCCTCAGACAAAGGGGCCGGCGGGGCCGCAGCCGCGCCGACCTCGAGTCCCCGCCGCGGAAGCACAAGTGCCACTACGCGGGCTGCGAGAAAGTTTACGGCAAGTCCTCGCACCTCAAGGCGCACCTGAGGACGCACACAGGTCAGTGGCTGCGCGGGGCGCCCGAGCGCGGAGGGGAGCCGCCGCCCGCCCGCCCCCGGTCACGGCGCCCGGAGCCGCTGCGGGCCCGGGGGGGGGCCAGGCCGGCCCGGAGGGGCGCTCGGGGAGCCGGGGGCCGCCCCGTCCCCGCGCCACCCCGCCCCCGCGCCCCGCCGCCCGGGCCCGCTGGGTCCCCGGCGCTGAGAGCCGGCGCCTGGCGACCGCGCCCCCGCCGGGCACGCCCCCTCCCCGGCGCTCGGGCGGGGCCGCGGGCGCGGATGGCGTAATCCGGGGGGAGGCGGGGACCCCGCCCAGGCCCCGGGGGCGGGGGGAGCGGGCGGGCGCCGGCAGGTGCGGGCGCCCCGGGGGCGGGGGGCGGGGGGCGGCCTCCCCGGGCCGGCCGGGCGCGCGCTCTGGGGGGCGGGGCCGAGCGCGCGGCCGACGAAGTTCACGCGGGGACAGCGGCCGCCTCCCGCCGCCCCGCACAGCCCTCGCTCGCCTCTTCCTGTAATTTTCCCAGAGCTCCAGGGTCTAATTGGCCGTCCCCGGGCCCGCGCCCCTCCCGCGGCCCTTTGTGGGAGGCCCCCGCCCTTCTGCCCGCGAAAGTGCGCGCTGCCCGTGGGCCGGCAGTCTGCCCCGCCCCTGCCCCGGGTGCCCCCTGCCTCAGGGGTGACAGCGCCGCGGCCGGCACCTGCATGCGGGCGGGCCAGGTGCCCCGGGACCCGCCCCCCGACCCCGGACCCCAGACCCCAGACCCGCCTTTCTGTCGCAAGGCCTTGGTACTTCGTTTTCTACCCATCGCTGGCTGCAGTTTTTTGGTGGTTTGCTTTTTTAATACAAATCCCCCAAACATTTTTCACCAATAGCAGCCACCCACCCCAGTTTGGTTTGAGGAGTGGTCAATCGCCGCTGCGCTCCCGTGGCCTCTTCTGATGCCCAGCGCTAGTGCCCTTGGGGCTGGACCACTGACTGAGGACCAGGGGCGGGCTGCCTCCTTGGCAAAGTAGTTAAAAATGCAGAGTGAAAGGTACCCGGGAGGAGCTGCAGCCTTCTAGGCCCCAGAGGGGCTCTCCTTTTCTCTTTGCGCACCTGGAACCCAGCGGTCCGGGTCTGCAGGTGGAGAGGCCCGCGGGTCTCCGACGAGCCTTCCGTGCCCCCCGGAGGCCGCCCCCAAACCACGTGGCTGGAGGACGGGTCGCTCGGCCATCGCTAGGCTTGCCGGGGTCAGAGTTAATGGTGTACGGGCTCAGGTGGGAGGCGGGGTCAGTGTCAGGGGTCTGGGTTTAGGTTGGGTGAGCAGCTGCCAAGGTGGGTGTGGCCTTGGCCGAGGGGCCAAGCTGGGGTGGGAACTAGGGATGATGGTCCCTAAGTGGGGGAGAGGGCAGCCCTTGGGGCGTGGTTGGGGTTGAGGCCTTTGTGGAGTGGGTGGAGAAATCCTTCTCTGGGCATCGGGAGGGGTCTTGACAAACCTGTCAGTGCCACGGTGGTCCCCCACCCCTTGGTGGTCCCCCACCCTTCAGTGGTCCCCAGGATGTGCTGCCCCTGGAGGCTTTTCGGCCTGCCGAGCCAGCGTGGAGGCCGACCTCCCCCCAGTAAGCGTTGTCTGGGGTCCCTGGAAACCCAGGAGGGACAGAAGAGGCTGGAGCCTGCTCCAGTGCCTGCTGTTTGCTCCACCCCCATGCTAAGAGGACCCCTAGCCTGGAGCCCCAGCCCCCCACGAGAGAAGCAGAGATCACAGGCCTTCCAGCCAGAGTGGGCAGGGTTTCTCCGGGACCGTTGGAGGAATGCAGCTTCCCAGGTCCCAGGAGCTGATGTACTTCACTGAGCTCAGGGTGAGTGGCCCCCAGGTGAGTCCGGTTTTGAGCGCGTGCAGGCCAGGGGCCTGCTTGCCTCCAGAGCCATGCCGGGCTCCTGCCCCAGGTGTGCAGAGCAGGAGTAACTGCAGCTCCTCCAGTATTCTCCCCCAACCCGAAACAAGAGTGCTGTCTTTGAGGCCATTTGCCTAGTAGGTGTCACAAGCCGGAGTTACTGTACCCAAAGCTGAGACCCACAGCCGCGGGGAGCTCTGGGGTCTGAGTGGCCCAGGTGTCCTGGGCCTGGAAGCGTTTGTCCCTGGGAGCTCTCAGACCGCCAGCTCCTCAGTGGTCTTTCCTGTGAAGGTGTGTGGGTGGGGAGCTCCCGGGCCCTGTGCTCGTGGAGGCCTGGACCCAGGGTGATGGGTTTCTCGCAGAGGAGGGGTAGAGGGCATCTTAGGGGTGGAGGGGGCGGCACTTGGGGTGCTGTGCCGTGCTGGGGGTGGGGCCGGTGGTGGATGCAGGTGGCCCCCGGGGTGTTGGGGGGGAGGGGAGCTGGCTGGTGGGCCGGGACAGGGGACAGGGGCAGCCCACCAGAGCCCCTCGGCCAGCCACACGCGGTGCTGCCGTCGCGGGTCCTGGAGGGTGGCTGTGGTTTGCTTGTGGGCTCCCATCAGCATGGTGGGGGCTCAGCAGACTGGCCTGGGTCACCGCAGGCCCCCTAGCCCCCCAGGCACACTCCCTCTCCCCCGGGACCTTAAGTCAGCTCATGGTAGGGGGCGAATATCAGAGGCATGCTGGCAGGGACACCCCGCCCACCTCCCTGCCCACCTCCCCGCCCCCCGCAGAGTGGGCTGTCCCAGGGAAGCTGGGTGTGTGTGTGTGCACACACACGCGTGCGTGCGGAAGCCCTCTGGGAAGTCACCACCAGCCAGCCCCACCCTCTGGACAGCCGCCAGTCACGTGGCCCGGTGGCCCACTGCTGCCCTTAAGCAATCGCCGCTGTGAGCGCAAAGTGGAGGAAGAGACAAAGACCTCTGCAGCTCAGGCCGCTGGCTGTGCGGTCAGCCCAGACTTCCAGCCCCGACAGGGACGTTTGCCGAGATTCACTTTCCGAGGAGCTGGGCCCGAGCCGGTTTACTTGAAGGCAGCCTGGCTCTGATGTGAAATGAGAGGGGCAGAGGGAGGCTGGGGCCCTCCTGGGCAGCTCAGGCTGTGCCGTTGTCCCGAGCCGTGGGGGCTTGGTGGCCGTGGAATGCACTTGCTGCTGTCTTGGGCGGGAGGCTCTGGAATCATTCCTACCTGTCGGTTCCCACAAAAGCACTGTTTTCAGAACAGCTCTGTGCTGCCTTCTCTCCAGCGCCCAGAGCCAAAGCCTCCTAGCAGGCTGCCTCCGAGTGGGCCCGTCCCAGCGGCTTCGGGGGTCCTGACTGGGAGGGGGTTTGCCAGCAGTCTTCTCTCAGCCCTCTCCTGTGATAGAGTGAGCAGGGCTGGCCTGAAGTTTATCTTTACCCATCGAGGAAGGGATTTGAGCCAGGTCGAGACGAATGGGGCAGGGCACCTCTGCATTTCCAGCATTGCTCCCAAGCCCGGGGCTCCCCTGGACAGCTGCAGCCGCTCCTGGGCCAGCTCCCCAGTAAGGGTGGCGAGCTGTGTCCTCTCCGCTTTAGCAGGGGGAGCCGTGTCCAGGGGCCCTCCAAGGCCAGCGGCTCCGGGCCTTACCCCACCCCCCAGCCCCAGGCTGCCAGGGGGCCTGCTTGGGAGGCTCTTCACCCAGTGCGGCGTGTGTAGACAACGGGCAGGCCTCCCCTCTCCCTTGCTCCCTTTGTGGATTTGCACGTGTGCACACATGGACATCCACACGCGCATTTTAGAACATCCACAGAATCCTGCCGAACCATCCCGTTGCAGGCTTTTCTCCCGCGTCATCTTGTTTCGTGGCTGTGTGGTATTCCAGGGTGGGTACGTGGAGGTACCGTAAATCACCCAGCCCCCGCCCGTTGGGAGGACGTCATGTTGCCCGTTCCTTTCTTTGCAGTTACAGGCCGTGCGGCACTGGGCTCTGGGGGCGTCTCTCTCCTGCAGAGGAGCTGGCATTTTTGTAGGGCTGAGGCCTGGCAGTGTACTTTTATTTTTTTTAAGACTTATTTATTTCTACTCCCTTTTTGTTGTTTTATGTTTTTTGTCTGTTCTCTGTGTCAATTCGCTGTTTGCTGTCTGTGTCTGCTCATCTTCTCTTTAGGAGGCACTGGGAACCGAACTTGGGGCCTCCCACGTGGGAGTGAGGCGCTCAATCACCTGAGCCACCTCCACTTCCTGGTTTGTTGTATCTCTCATTGTCTTTCCTTTTTGTGTCTCCTTGTTGCGTCAGCTTGCTACGCCAGCCCGTTGAATCAGCTCGCCATCTTGCTCATCTTCTCCAGGGGACACCAGAAACCAAATCTGGTACCTCCCTTGTGGTAGGCAGGTGCCCAACTGCTTGAGCAACCTTCGCTCCCTGGTTTGTGTGTCTGTTGTTGTATTTCCTCCTTGTGTCTCCTTGTTGCATCATCTTGTTGTGTCAGCTCGCAGCACCAGCCTGTCGGGTTGGCTTGCTGTCTTGCTCGTCTTCTCCAGGAGGCACTGGGAACCAAACCTAGGACCTCCCATGTGGTAGGCGGGTGCCCACCTGCTTGAGCCACCTCGACTTCCCCTGGCAGTGTTGATGATGTTGACGAGAGCCGGTGCTTGCAAACAGCTTTTCGTCCAAGGTGGGGCTCCTGTGCTCATCTGAAAGCTGTACGTGTTGAAAAGGCACTCGATGACGTTCTTAGATTCCTAGTGCTTCTGACCGAGGGCCCGTCACCGAGCCTCTGCCGGCCCCCAGCTGTGTCCCCTCTGCACGTGCGAGAGCACCGGGCTCCAGAATACCAGGGCTTTAGAACAGCGTCCGCCAGGCCACTCTTACCCTCGGCCCTCAGACGAGGCCTGCTCAGGCCGGGCTGTCCTCGCGCGTGCTCGGCCTGCAGTGCTCTGCTCCCCCCACTCACAGTCGGAGGCTCTCCGGCGGGTCCCTGAGGAGGGCGGGCCATACGGCCGGCACCTGGCCTCGGGATCGCTGGAGCACGGCAGATGCGCAGGCTGCGTCCTTCACAGCAGGCGCCGTGGAGTCCACGCGTGGAAAGGGGGCTCACGGGCTCCCCACCCCCCGTGTCCCATCAGCTCTTACTTTACACACGGCTGTAATCAGTTGGTTATTTGGTTCCTCAACACAGCAAATCAAAAGGGGCTAAAAATGGATAGCAGCTAAAAGCAAGAGAAGGAAAAGCAGGGGAGCCCACAAACAAGTGACTGAGCTACGTGTACGCCTGTGGGTACTCCAGTGTGTGGCTGTAGAAACCCCACAGGACGGGCCGTCGGGGAACGGCCCTGCAGGCCTCCCAGCCACGCCTGTAATAGCTCGTTTTCCTAACGGCCGTCTGCGACATCAGGGCGCCGTGAGTGCACACCTGGTGGGAGCTGTCAGACGGCAGTGAAAATAGCTTCCACGCGCAGGCAGGTGCCTTCCGCTCCCGCGTGGTGTCTGAAAGTGACAGCGCAGGCTCTGTCCTGGGTGCTTTCGCTGGTGTGTTATTCACCTTCGCTGAGCAAAAGTCAAGTCTGCAGAAAATATTACTGATTTCCCAAGCAGGGCAGCGAGGCTCAGAGGCGTTAAGAAGTCGCCTGGAGTCACACAGCCAGGCAGGGTGGGTGGGGTTTCCGCCCCACGGCTCCAGTTCCGCTCAGCCGGCCGCCTGCACCTGCAGGGCGCGGGCCTGCGCGTCCCCTGCACGCTGTCGCCCCCACTGCTTTCTGTTACTTCTGCAAAAGCGGGGGAACATGCTCCCTGCCCCTCGGCTGGCCGTTTGCTAATATTTTGCCACACTCCTCCTTCCTTCCGCCTCGCTCAGCGTGTTTTTCTCCTGTCTCTGCGTCTTCTCTCTTTCTCAACACTGCGTTTTGTCCACCCTGCAGACGGAATCCCCAGTGACTCCCGGAACGTCCAGCAGGCCCAGCGTCCAGCCACACCCTGCGCTGCTTGTCGTGTCTTTCTAGTTGCCTTTAGCCCGGATCAGCCCCCCATCTTTCTGTCTCTGGCCACATTGACATCTTGAGACCCCAGTTTCCCGTGGAACATCCCACAGACTGGGTTTGTCTGCTTAGATTCCGCTTAGACGGTTTGCGGTCAGAGATTTGACATAGGCGTCCCGTGTCGCGCACGCACCGCTCGCCAGCTGGGTCGCGTCCCGGCGGCGCGGCCAGGGCTCCCCCCGGGAAGGCCGCTTTCCTCTGCGTAGGCGGTGCGTCACCCGTGGGCGGGCGCTGTGGGCCTGTGTGGACGGCCCTGCCGCCGCGGCACCTTCCCGCCCTCCTTCAGGTCCTCAGCCCCTCCGTCGTGTTGTGCACCACGCTGGGTTTTCCTGGCTCTCCTTGGAGGTCTTTCTGAAGCCAAGGGACAACTCGAGGGAGGCTGGGAACCCCCTTCCCCAGACGGGGCCACCCTCCCGTGACTCCGAATGCGATCGTTTCTGGAGGGCGTTGGTAGCCAGCTGGACAGGTGCCCCCGGGCCCTGCGGGGTGCCTGCAGTGCTGGTGGCGCTCTCCTTGGTTTGAGAAAAAAGAGAAACAGTGCTGCGTTAAGTCACACACCTGAGTCTGTTTTTCTCTCCTCACAGCCCCAAGTGAGGCTGTTTTCTTGAGAAGGCCACTTCCCGTCAAGATGGGAATAAACATCTCTCTCGTGCGTGGCAGTTCCGCCTGCCCGGGCGTGGGCGGTGGGGATGCCCCGGGGGCCCCCAGGGCGGGAGGTGCCCGTGCACTTCTGGGTCGTGGGGTAGGAGCCTTGCACGCTAGCTGTGTGCCGTTGTCGCCACCGGGCACCTCTACGAAGCAGACGGCGTCCTCACCCTGACCAGAGCGCTGCCGTTGGGCCTTTTACGTTAAAAAAGGGGAAAACGGCGAGCTGCGTCGCGTCTCGGAGCGCAGTCTGGTCAGTCATGGCTGAACGACTTCCAGACCTGGGACGCGTCTGCAGGGACCCTGCGCCTGCTCGCGCGGCTTTGAGCTCGGGCTTTGCCCCCACCAGCGCCTGGGGGTCAGGGCCGGGGTGAGGAGGCTGCTTGCTGCTGCCCCTCGCCCCTCCAGCTGGCCGCCTGCGCCGCCACAGAGCTCGCAGCCCTGGCCGTAGCACAACGGAGACGAGTTCTCTCCCCACGCGGGGGGCTGAAATCAGGGTGTCGCAGGGCCGCGGCCTCTGACAGCGCAGGGGCGAGTCCGTCCTTCCTCTCTGGGCTCTGGTGGTGGCCGCGTCACTCCAGCCTCTCCTTCAGCACGTGGCCCCCTCCCCTCTGTGCCCCCACCCCCTTCCGAGGCCACCAGTCCCGTTGGATCCGCCCACACTAACTCCTCCAGCGCGGCCCCTCTCCACTGACCGCATCGCCAGAGACCCCCTTTCCAGACTCGGGCCGGGCCTGACGTGTCCTTCTGGGACACAGGAGCGCCCCCTGGCCCTCGTCTCGCCGCCCAGCCCCGCCCCTCCTGCCCCAGGGCCGTTTCCGCCGGCGGGGGGTCGTACAGGGCACCGCGGCCCGGCAGCCCTCGGCTGACAGGAGGCCGGCTTTGGCAACCGCCGTCTGGGGACACGGGGCTTCCTTCACAGGGGCTGTTTGCGGGGTGGAGGCGGTCGTGGGGCTCCCCGCTGTCCTTTTCTTGACGTTCATCCCAAAACGCTTGCTGACCAGGAACTTGGCGCCTCTCTGCGGCCACCAGCCAGACTGTCCCAAGGTGACCTCTTCAGAGGACCGCTGAGGCTTGACCGCCCAGGTTTAATGTCCCAAAGAGCCGCTGCCACGGGGGGGGAGGGTGTGTCTGCAGGGGCGTGGGACCCACGGCCACTGGCTTGGGGCCAGGGCTCAGGGTGACCTCATGGGCGGGCGTGGCACGGGCCTGGCCCCTTTGAGGGCCACTCACCAGGAGAGCGTCCGGCTCTGGGCTCCCATCAGCAGTAGCTTCTGAACGGCCGTTGGGGCTCATGGCTGCTGTAAACGTGGCCTTCGTGGCTCCCCCGCCCCCAGCCAGGTGCACCTGAGCCCCAGAGCCCAGGGGACCGGGGCCTCCGTGTGTCCTTCCCCACGTCCTGAGGAGGGGACCAGGCTGTTGCCACTGGGCCTTGGCCTGGTGAGACGTGGTCCAGGGAGCAGGGCGGGGGCTGGCTGTGAGCACGCGCCGAGCGTCCTCCCTGTGACGGATCCCACTGATTTTCACCCAGCAAGGCCTGGTAGCGGGATCAAGCACACGTGGCCTAGCGCTCCAGTACGACGCGGAGGGCGGCCGTCCTGCTGCTGGGCCACTCTCGGCCGTCTTATTTGCACGTTTCAGGCCAGGACAGCCGTTCTGACCTGCCACGGCTCACAGCCCCCCCAGCCGGCCGGTACTGGTGCCCCCGTGTCCATCCCTGGGCCTCGCTGATGCCACCTGCGGGTCCCGCGCCGCACCTGCTCTGCTCTGGAGGTCCCCGTGCTGTCGGCTGGCCGGCGTCCTGTGTCCAGCGCGGCTGCAGGTGCTGCGGGCGGCGCCAGGCGACACTGGGCCTCGCCAGGAAGTTTCGCGGGGTTTATCCCTTCCGAGGGCCCTTTGTGCTTGCACAGCAAATCCTTAGGTCACCCCTCGGCCTCAGGCGCCCGGGGATCGGGGAGTCTGGGGTTCATAGGCGTCTTCGTTCACCACCATTCGAGTGGGGCCAGGCAGCTTGTGTGTGGCCTCACGGCGGGCCCGGCTGCAAGCGGGGGGTGCGCGTCCGGCACTGCCCAGCGTCCCGTGGCGCTGCCAGGCTTCGGTTCTGGCAGGAAACTCCGCCTTGGTGACTTAGAGGGGTTCTGGCTGGAGGCTGCCCAGGGGTGGGCTGGGCATCAAGGGTGACAGCTCTGCATCGGACACTGCCCCGCCCTGACGTCACCCGCTCCACGCCCGCGGCCTTCACCCTCTCCGTGCTCCTTCCTTGCGCCCTGAGTTAAGAGCCATGAGCCCCGCCTGGCGTCCAGCAGGGCCCCCGCCCTGGAGTACAGCGGTCCACCTGCAGGCGTGGGCACGCGTGGCCAGCCTGCCGCCTTCGGACGTCAGTCCCTGCCACAGGCGTGGCGCCCGGGGGTGCGGGCGGCCGGGGCCCTGAGCAGAGAGCGCAATGGGTGTTAGCCATCGCTGTGTCCCCCACGCAGAGCTGCTCGGTGCTAAGGAGCTGTCCTGTGGAAGAACGCGTTTGTGGAAAGGGTCCTCGAAGACGTTACTGGCTAAGACAAGGCCGTATGGAGTCAGGTGGTCTTAGTCCAGTGTGACCAGAGTCCTTGTAAACGGGGGGTTTGGATCCAGAGTCTGGAGGACGCAGGCGGGAGAGAGAGACAGGCAGCCACGGGATGGGGTGGAGATGGAGCTGCGATGGCCGCCACGGGCTCGAGGACGCAAGGCCGCCGACACCGTGGTCTTGGCATCTGTCCTCAGGCGGGAGACGGTCAGTTTCTGTTGTATGGGTCACCTGGTGTATGGTTTGTTCCAGCAGCTGGCAGACCCAGTGGGGCCGCCCTGCTCGAGTGCCCTTGCAGGCACCCTGGACAGAGAGCCCCGGACAGGGAGCCCCGGACAGAGAGCCCCGGACAGGGAGCACTGGACAGGGAGCCCCGGACAGGGAGCCCCGGACAGGGAGCACTGGACAGGGAGCCCCGGACAGAGTGCCCCGGACAGGGAGCCCCGGACAGGGAGCACTGGACAGGGAGCCCTGGACAGAGCAGCGGGTGCCTACCTGCCACGTGCGCCCCAGCCCCTCCACAGACCAGGGGCCCGTGCCCTGGCGAGTGGATGGAGCCAGTCTGTCACCCTCCCGCTGCGCCCCGGGATCTGAGCTGTGTGCCGCTTGCTTTCAGGGGCTCCCGGCGGGGAGGGAGGGTGGTGCTGGGGCTGCGCCCTGGAGGAGGGGCGAGGCTGGCTCTCCTCTCCGCCTAGAGCCCGGCCGGCAGTGTGGCTGAGGCTGGCTGCTTCCGCCCACTGGGGTGTGGGGCTGGGGTGGGGGGCAGCGGCACCCTGGTCGCAGGCAGCGTCCTCCCACAAGGCAGAGCTGGGTAAACACCCCGTCACCTTGGCAACCAGGCTGCTGAGGGCCGGGAAACGCTGGTTGTCTTGAGTTTCCAGGATGGGTTTCTTCTTCTTTTTCTCTTTATTAATTAGGTAGCGTGACTAAGATACCCCAATCCTTGACCCGCTTCCTATAATTTTTTTAGTAAGCGTTTGTGTTCCGTTTATGGGAAGAGCGTTTCTTGCAGTGAGTCACTGGCTCTTTCTTTCACGCTGTGGCCAGTCCCTGGCCAGCCTGGCGGCGTGCAGGGCGGGGGCCGGGGGCGGCGGGCGCGGCCGCGGGGTCGAGGCCGCCGGTGCTCAGGTCTTCGTTGGCTTCTGGGTTGGGTTCCACGGAAAACGTGGGGTGGGCGATGCCTTCTTTCTTGGCTGCGGAGATCCCGCAAACCGGAGCTTCTGGCGGTCTTCATCCTGGGGGCCCCCCGTGCTCCGTGGCGGGCTCACCGTGGGCCTTGGGTCCCACTGGAGGGTCTCCGGGTGTGGCCATCTCACGCTGGCTGGCATTCTGGGGTCTGCTGTCAAACCGTAATTGCTCTCGAGGGGGGTCAGGCCGATGCGTCCCGCTGGGGGTCCTCACCCTGCCGCCTCGGATTCAGGGCCCTCCCTGCTCGCTCCCCTCTGCCCTGGAGCCTGCAGGAGTCACCCCCTGGCCCAGGAGCCTCTCGGGCCAGGTGAGCGCCCAGGACCGCTTGTCCGTCGGTAGAGCTCCGCGAGCGGCTGGCGGCAGGGTTTCCTCTAGACGTGCGCGCACAGCCGCTCCCAAGCCCGCTTCCGGGCCTCGCGCGCCATGGACATCTGCGGCCCTTTGGGGCCCTCCCGATGGCAGGTGGGCGGCGCTGCTCGTGGGCGCCCTGCTGTGCCCTAAAACCCTCGTCTCGCGGCGGGCCCCTGGTGTGGCCCCTGCCTCCTGTCTCTCTGGCTTCCTGCCCTGAACGTCCTCCTCGCCTGGGCACCACGTGGCCCTCTGCGCCTCTCGGCTCCCTGCGAGGCAGACACTGCTGACCACGTGACCTCTTTCACGGATGCGTGCAGAATCCGTTTCCAGGTGTCACAGGCTTAACCCTGGTAGCGTTTCTGGAAACGCTTATGATAAAGGTAGCGAAACGGTCCGCGGTGCTGGCACGGTCACGACTCGTGTAAGCTGCCCAGCAGCCCCGCCCTTCTCACGTCCTCACGATTTGGCTTCGGGCGTCTGACCGCCGCCGCCTCGCAGCTTCGATTCGGCCTTTGGGCACCTGACTGCCTCCTCGCTCCTTGCCGGCTGCAGAGACGCCTACTCCGCGTACGACGTATTCTGGTGGTTTTCTCTAAGAGCCTTTCCAGTTTTACTTTCATGAGAGAAAGGCCGCTTTGGTGGTGCTGTGTGGCTTAAACGGAGAGGCTGTGGGGTCGCCCGAGGCTCCCCTGGAGGCCGTGTCCATCTGTGAGCCGGGGTCCCCCACCCGCCTCCAGCAGCCGCCCCGGAGCTGAACGAGCATCACCTACACACCCCCACCAGGTCTGTGCGGGGCCCGTGTGTCATGTGTGTGCGTATTTTTATTTTTATCCTCGCAAGCAGAATCTCACCCACTGCTCGTAGGCACCCAGACGGACAGCATTTTTGCTGCCTTCTTTTGAAAACAGGTAATTAGAAGTCGATTCTGAAATGAGGCTTTCGAGTTGGGGCCTCGTTGTGCCCAGGGTCTTTCTCTGAGGCGGGGGCTGACCCCCGGACCCTGCCCACACCCGACCCACGCGGCGCAGCTCCAGGCTCCGCAGGGCCTCCGCCGGCTGCCCCCTGCCTGTGAAATGCTAGCTCGGTCGTGGTCATGACGAGCTGGGGCCTGCTGCAGAGGCCTTGGAAACGGGTTCTGTGGAGACCCCAGTGCCGGCGGGGGCTAGGCCCCCGCTCAGGTGAGTCTCCCGGGCTGTCAGGTGACCAGGAACCATAGACTCTGAGCCCAGGCCCCGAGGCACCAGGCCTGGTCCCCACAGTGGCCCCTGTGGGTGCAGGGGCAGCCCCCGCCTCCTGGGGGTCAGCGGCCTTGCCTGGCTGCATGGCGAGGTGCCCTGCTGGGGCCGTCTCCGCAGCGCTGGCCTCTCTGGGTGCAGTGTGCTGGGGTGAGCCACCCAGTGTGCGCCGTCTTCCTTCGGCCTTGTAATGGGCAGCTCTTGCTTGTCCAGCCCAGGGAGCCGGTGAAGCCCGTGGATGGCCCAGGGAAGTCCACTCGGGACCCGTTTGCTGTTCTATAACCCGCTTGCCCAGCCGGGTCCGGCATGCGTTCCATGGCTCGTTTACAGGAGGGCGCCGTCTGCGAGCTTCGCGCCACCCGCGGGAGCTCTTCTCCCTTCTCTCCCGGGCGGCAGTTCTGTGTGTGTTCGGAAGCCGGGGAACCGCGGTTCTGTCTCGTTCCTGCTTTCTCAGTGGGTTCGGTGTCACCGTGCTTCGTGTGTGGTCTGAGGCGAGTGTTTGCTGCGGACACGAGTAGGGGCTGAGGGCACCTGCTCAGAGACAAAACCTTGGGAACTGGCGTGGCCGCCAGCCGTCCCCGCGGAGGTTGGCAGGGGCCCCGGGGGCTGCCCCGGGTTAGAAAGCGCCTGCAGCTCGGGCCCAGCGCCTGCTGAGGAGGGGAGCGAGGCGCTGGCCCTGCCCTGCCCAGCTCCTGGCTGGAGCGCTCTCCCTCTCCGGCGGCAGGGTTCCTTTTCCGCTGAGAACTGGGGCTGCCCCGCTTCCTGGGGCCTGCTGGCTCAGTGGCCCTCCAGCGGGGCCGCCCAGTGCGGAGCCCCCCGCAGCCGCGCAGCCATCCTTGCAGTTGGCGAGCAGAGCGCCGTCGGGCCCGCAGTGCAGGCAGCGCGGGCAGAGCTCGTGGCCCTGGCGGGCGCTGCGCCTCCCCGCCCCCGGGGTGCTTGTCCATCCCTGGAGCGCGTCCTGCCTTCTGGGGTCCTGGGAGAGGTGCTGGCCAGGGCCCCCCGCAGGAGCCTCTGCTCCCTCGGCAGCCTGCGACCTGGGGGCCGTGTGCCCCCCGGCCACAGCGTCAGGAAGAAGAATTCATGCGTTAGGAGAAGAGCCTTGTGCTTAAGCTGCCTTCGCAGTGAGCGCTGGCTGCGCGGGCAGACGGGTCCCGGCACGCTCTCAGGGACTGTCCTGATGGCGGTGCCGCGACCAAGCCGAGGCCTCGTGGTGGGAAGGCGGGAACGCGTGGCCTGTGGCCCCGGCTGCTTTGGACGCGGTTCCGGCTCTGGGCTGGGGGCGCGGGGTCAGTGCTGAGGGCCCCGCCCGGCCGCGCTCCGCCTCCTCCCCCGAGGTTGTCAGGCCTACAGGCCTGTTCCCTGGGGGGCTCTTCCCTGGGGGCTCTTCTCAGGGCCCCGGGTCTCCCGCCACCCCCACTGCTGGACTGGCGCCCTCCCTGATGCCGCTGATGCCGGGAGAAGCCTGTCTCCTCACAGCCCCTCCGGTCAACTTTCTTTCTTACGCGGCAGCTGCTGCTGTTTCTGTTTTCTTTTCCGTTCCGATTTTCTGCAACTAGAAGAAGAAGCGAAAACACCACCTGTGCCTCGAGATAGTTCAGTTTCTAGGCAAGATCGTCCCAGGCACTTGGGGGTCAGGCCAGGCGCCCTGTGGCTCAGCCTGGTGGGAGCCGATGGGGGCCGGCAGGACAGGGGCCGGGGGTCAGAGGACAGGCAGCTGGGCTGGGAAGTCGGGGAGGCGCAGACTCGAAGGGTGGGGCGGGGGCAGCCGAGAGCCCGGCGGGGGGTGTGCTCCGGGCAGGCGGCTGTGCACCTGGGCATCCTGGCGGGGTCTGGGCTCTGCAGCCCACCGAGCAGACCGTGGTTGGGGCCTGCATCTGTGAGAAGGCCCAGCCGAGCCAGGGAGCAGCGCCAGGGGCTTGTAAGGTACCCAGTAGCCCCCCAACTCCGCCGGCAGCGTCAGGCTTCCAGGAAAAGGGCCACAGAGGCCACGCTGGGGCCCGCTTGGCGAAAATGGGAGCGAGCAGCCCCTTTGAGAACACACTGGGCAGGCAGGTGCTGGGAAGGGGTTGGGAGGGACGTGGCCTGGAGGAGCGGTGGGGGCTGCCTTGGGGGGGGAGGGATAAGCCAGGTTGCGAACCCTCTAGGACAGGACCCGGGAGAGCCAGGCCTGAGGCTCTGGGACGGAGGTGCTGCTTAGGGGTTTGAGACCTCGGGCTGCGCTGTTTTGGATTTGCTGCTTCCCGGGTGCCGGTGGGGAGAGGAGACTACCATGGGGCTGGGGGGAGAAGGCAGGAGCAGGAGAGCACTGCATGAGACGCCAAGGGGAGCCATGGACGGGGGCTTGGCTGCCCTGTGGCAGGGCGAGGGCCCTGGAGCCTCTGTGTGCCTCTTGGTTCTGGGAGCTGGAGCAGCTACAGGTGGGCTTCTCTTCCGTGGCTGCAGGTGGGGCCCTCCTCCTCCGTGGTTGCAGGTGGCCCCCTCCTCCTCCTCCATGGCTGCAGGTGGGGCCTTCCTCCCACGTGGCTGCAGGTGGCCCCCCTCCCCCGTGGCTGCAGGTGGCCCCCTCCTCCTCCATGGCTGCAGGTGGCTTCTCTCCTCTGTGGCTGCAGGTGGCCCCCCGCCTCCATGGCTGCAGGTGGGGCCCTCCTCCTCCATGGCTGCAGGTGACTCCCCTCCTCCACCGTGGCTGCAGGTGGCGCCCTCCTCCGTGGCTGCAGGTGGCTCCCCTCCTCCTCCGTGGCTGCAGGTGGCCCCCTCCTTCTCCGTGGCTGCAGGTGGCCCCCTCTGTGGCTGTGTTCTAGTCTAATGCTGACACACTTTGCTGGCTGTCCTTCAGGTCAGCGCCCACTGCCCTTCCTCGCGGACAGCTCTAAATGTGAGGAGGGAAGACACGCTTTGTAAGTTGATTCTGGTATTTCCTGTTTGAGTATTTCTTCCTGGCTTTCTTGGCCACTGCTTAGCCTTTGAGGCTTCTGCTGCTTTCCAGCATGTCTTGTATGTCTCTGAGGGCTGAAGACAAGACTCGCTCCATCTGTCCTTGCTGTGGAGGATGGTGGGACCAGGGCTTTCCTGGGGGTGCTCCGCTGCTTCGCCTAGGAAGCTCTGAGGGCCATGGCACCCACCTGCCAGGCATCTGTGGGGACTCACGGGCTGGAACTTGGAGAGGTTGCGCAGAGGCCCACGGGCTGCAGGCGGCACCTCGGAGGGCCTGGCTGTCAGCCCGGCCTCCAGCGCCTTCCGTGGAGGAAAATGCCGTGTGTGGCACGTGGTCGCAGTGCACACAGCACACGGAGCTGCACGCATGCACACGTATGTGCATTCACATGCACATCTTCATATGTGTTAACAATAAACTGAAAAACGTGGGAAAGCCCAAGGAAGAAACCCAGCAGTTTCCACTCTAATCTCCCAGAGAGGAGGCCGCGTGGCTCCGCTCTCAGGAGAGCTGAACGACTCCCAGCCTGGGAAGCCGTGGCTGAGTATGTGCAGCCCGCCTGCTCAGGTGGCAGCTGCACCTACTGACCACCTGCTTGGATTGCAGATGCACCTACTGACCGTCTTCTCGGGCAGCAGCTGCACCATACTGACCACCTGCTCGGCTGGCAGCTGCCCCTGCTGACCTCCTGCTCAGGTGGCAGCTGCACCTACTGACCACTTGCTTGTACTGCAGATGCACCTGCTGACTGCCTGGTTGGGCAGCAGCTGCACCTACTGACCGCCTGCTTGGCTGGCAGCTGCCCCTGCTGACCTCCTGCTCAGGTGGCAGCTGCACCTACTGACCACTTGCTTGGACTGCAGATGCACCTGCTGACCGCCTGGTTGGGCAGCAGCCACACCTGCTGACTGCCTGCTCGGGTGGCAGCTGCCCCTGCTGACCACTTGCTTGGACTGCAGATGCACCTGCTGACAGCCTGGTTGGGCAGCAGCTGCACCTGCTGACCGCCTGCTCGGCTTGCAGCTGCCCCTGCTGACCTCCTGCTCAGGTGGCAGCTGCACCTACTGACCACTTGCTTGTACTGCAGATGCACCTGCTGACCGCCTGGTTGGGCAGCAGCTGCACCTACTGACTGCCTGCTCGGCTGGCAGCTGCCCCTGCTGACCGCCTGCTCGGGCCTCAGGGCCAGCCTCAGGTGCTGAGGTTGGCTGTGGCACTGCCCAGGCCGCTTGTGGAGGTGCAGGCTGGCGGTGGGCACTGGTACCCTGCAGGCCCTTTCCCTCACTCTCAGGTGTTTTCTTGCCCCTGACTTTGGAGGGTCCTGGTCTCCAGGACAGTGATTCCACCTGGGGGGCTTCAGACCCGAGGAAATGCCACTGTAGCCTTTTACAGGGAGGGAAGGCTGACGTGGCTTTCCCGGTGACCCACCGTGCAGCTCGCGACCTTGCCCCGTTGTCCCAGTGGTGGGATGGGCCAATGGGAGCTCCTGCCTGCTTGTGCTGTGCCCGGACAGGACCCATGGTGTGGGAGCTGCTAGGTCACGGGACCTCTCGGTACTTTAGCGGGTGCCACGGAAGGTGCCACGTGAACGCGTGGCAGGCTGCAGGGGGGGTGCAGCAAGTCGCTGCTGGCCCAGGCAGTGGGCCGGTGGCCGTGGGGAGCAGGCTCCGAGCGCCCGGAGCCTGTGCCCGGCTCCACACTTGGAGGCGTGGGGGAGTTGGGTGGAGTTCACAGCAGCCCCCCAAAACAGCCATGAATTAAAAATCCTGGAATTTCTTATAAGTTTACATGATAAAAGAAGAGGTCAACCACGCATCCTTGGACGAATGTAAAATGCTTAGAGCTGCCGAAACTGCTGACAGTTTCTGTCTAGGAGAAAGCTTTGCAGCATTTGGGGGGGATTTCATTGAATGAGGAGGCTCCCCACAAAGCTGGAACAAGAACCGCCCGGTGCCTGTCCGTTCTGGAGCTCGCAGGGTGGCACCGCCGGCCATCTCGGGGTTAAAGCCAGTGTGCAGACTGCCGGCGAGGCAGGGACAGGTCTGCCCAGCTCCCCACAGGGAAGTGGGCGCACTGGGCGGGCAGGGAGACGAGGTGTAGGAACTGGGCCCCTGGACGCCCTGGCCCCCACCTGGGCTCCCCCACAGGCAGGTAGATTTCCCTGCAGGCCTCAGAGGGAAGGACGGGTGGTTCAGGCCAGTTACTCCACGTAGCTCCTGCCTTCGCCAAGTGCTCAAAACCTGCGGGGCAGAGAGCTGCGTCCCTGCACGGTTTAGCGTGGAGGACGCGCCAGCGCCGGGTCCGTTGCGCCTGTGTCGCCCACAGGTGTTTGGAGGAAGCAGCTTGGCATGCTGGGCTCCTGTCCCGTCTTGTCCCTTCATGCCGGACCCCGGGGCGGAGCGTCAGGCCTGGCGTGTGGGTGGAGCCCTCGGGCAGGGCCCGTGCAGAGGCCCAGCGAGCGCGGAGGGTCGCGTGGTGAGGAGCCTGGCGCTCCTATGAGGGCGTGATGCTGGCGTTGAGAGCTGGTGCTCATCCAAGGCGAGCAGCCCCAGTGCGCCCAGAAATCTGCCTCTCGTCACAGCCCGAATCTGTCGTCCCCAGGCCCGGCGGCAGTGTGGGGTCAAGTCACGGCCCGAGAAGCCCAAGTCGGCAAGAAGCGTTTGCTCAGCCCAAACTGCAGCCCAGCCCGGGGGCTCTGAGATGGGGGTCCAAGGCCGGCACGTTCCCGTTTCTCTCAGGAAGTGGCCTTGCCGAGAGACGGGTTCGAGTACACGCATCTCGTTTTATTTGTGATGGTGAAAGTTGAGCATGTCGATTAAAGAGCAGTTGGAAAACAAAAGTACCAAGAGAAACTAAAAAGGGGAGAATCCATCCCGCCGATGCCTCGGCTCAGGCGAGCACCCTTGGCGTTTGGTGGATGTGTATTTTAACACACAGCTGGTGCATCCTCTGTAAGTAGGTACATCCTGCCGTGTTTCCATTGTAATGCCTTGTTTTGAATACGTCCTGTGGTCGCTAGCAGGTTTGTTTTTTTTTTGTGATGGGGTGCTGCTGGGTTTTTCTGTTCGTTTGTTTTTGGGAGGTAGCAGGGATTGAACCCGGGACCTCGTACCTGGGGAGCGGGCACTCAACCACCGAGCTCCGCCCGCTCCACTCACGGGTTTTTAAACATGGATTTACCGGCTGCCTGTGTGGCATCTGTCTACTTCTGGGGTCGCCCTGGTGTGGCCATGTCCGGCGTGGGCATTGTGGTCATTTCCCAGCGTGAGCTCCCAGGAGCCAGCAGAGGGCAGCGCACTTTGGGGCCACGCCGCCCTCTAGAGCACGCTGGAGGCCGGCGTGGTCGTCGCACGCCTGTCTTGGTCCGTCGGAGCTGCTGTGGCGAGTGCCACGCGCACTTGTCGGCTTGACAGGCATCTTGTCTCGGGCTGTGGAGGCCGGATGTCTGTCGTCAGGGCGTGGGCAGGCCGTGCTTCCACCTGCCCCCTGTCCACTGCCCACTCGCTGGCCGTGCCCACGTGCCCTTTGTCTGTCAGGCCCACCCTGACCCTGTGGGCCTCGGCTGAATAGGATCTGGAAGGTTCTGTTCGCACCTCGACTGCGAGCATCTTCCGACGTCCCATCTGCGATGGGGCCACCACAGGACAGGGTGGGGCCTGGGTGGGACTCTGTGGGACGCGGTTCAGCCCCAGCAGCGTGGAGGGCTCTGAACAGTTACCAGGTGCCTGGGAATGGCCTCCCGCGAGCGGTGAGGGACCGTAGCTGTCCACTGAACCCTCCTGCAGGGCCTCAGGGCTGGGGAGTGCTGGCCCAGCCTCGGGCCCCAGGTGGCCCCAGGCGAGGCCTGGCTTGGTGCTGACCCCTGAGCAGTGTGGTGCAGGGCTGCGGGCTCCAGGACGGCCGTGCGGCCCGGCACACACCGCGGTTTCCACCCCGCCTCGCCTGCGCCCCTGGGGTCGCAGTTGACGAGGATGGCCAGATGGACTCGGTGCTCCCGCCCCTCAGGCCCCCTGCATCCTGCCCTGCAGGTGGCCACGGGTGCCAGCCTGGCCCAGCAGGAGTGTACGTCCGAGCCCGCCAGGGCGAGTGCTGCCCGCCGTCCCCTGGGCCGTTGGCAGCTTGCGCGGGGGCTCCACCCTGCTCTGCGGGGACTGGCCTCCCGTGGCCGCGTGCTTGCAGCTCCTGCACGCCTCCTGGGCTGAGGTGCTACTTCTGGCGTTTGCAGACTGCCCCGTGGCAGAGATGGACACCCGGGAACGTAATCAAAGGCTACGCTGCGTCATCTCACGCAAGCTGGGGCGAAGTGCTCCTTGGGCGTGGAGGCGCCCTGTCTCCAGGCCCCCCGCTCTGGGCACCGTCAGATGGGACCCCCAGGCCCTGGGCAGAGGGTGTTTGTGGGGGAGGGCAGCCGCCTGGCTGGAGCAGTGAGAAATCCGAAACGTTCTCTCCTGCCTTTGGGTCTCTGGGCAGAGCCGGCCTGCCCTGGGTGGTCCTGGGCCAGATGTCCCCACACCCCCAGCAGCCTGGTGCCTCCTTGGAGCAGTGCTGCTCAGAGGGGGTGTTGGTCAAGGGCGGGTTCAGGCCCAGCCGTGCGGCCTCGCCAGGTGCAGAGCCCCCGGGCCTGGGCATCCCCACCTGCCATCGGGGGTCCCCGGGCCCTGGGAGGCTTAGACGAAGCCCCTTGAAGGTGAGTATCTGGCTGGCGTAGACCAGGCCTGGCACTGGCTGCACTGGCAGGTGCTGGGGGCTTCCACAGTTGACTGTGCCAGGCTGGCCCCGGCTGAGAGGTCACCGGCAGCCCAGGGCGTGGGGAACTCCAGGCCCCGAAGAACAAACGGGGGTCCCGTGGGAGAAGGTGGTCCTGGGCTGGGCGGAGCCCCTGCTGTCTGCCCTGCCTGGCCTGCCCTGGCCTGGCCTCACCCAGCAGGGACTGGGCCACTTGCAGATTCATTTTCAGTTTCAGTTCCCTTTATTGCTAAAACGACCTCGGCCCGCAGAGAAGACACTGTTGTCCTCAGTTGACCTCAGGTTTCAGGGCTCGATTGTTTGCTCTTTGCTAATTTTAGCTTCCGATCTTTTCCTCCCTTCTCCTCCCCCCAAAAGGGAGACACAGACCAAAAATAGCTGCTGGAGTGGGGGTGGGGAGGCTGTGGCTCCTCTGGCCAGAGCTTCCCGCAGCGAGCTAGCAGGGGGCACGGGGGCACGGGGGCAGCCTGGGGAGGGGCCCCCACCCGCAGGACTCTGACTCAGGAAGTGCATCTCCTCGGGCTGTGTCTCCTTTCTCACTGAAACCAGCTGCTTCTGGAAGTTCGGTCCCACAGCCCCCAGCCCCGCCCAGCCCACAGCCCGACTCCAGGGCCCTGGCGGCCACCCCGCCTGCGCCCGGCGCCTTCCTCCCGGGGCTCCTACAGCCCGAGCAGGCCGAGGGAGAGGGAAGGTGGGCTCAGGCTGGGGCGCGGGCCTGCGTCTGGGCCCACTCAGTCACCCCGCCGCTCCTGGCACTGTATTGTTTTACCCGTAAAACGCTAGCCAGGTGCTGTCCCCAGCAGCCCCGCTCACAGCGGCTGCCACCGCCCTCACTGGGACAAAGACGTCGCTCGGGCTCTGCTGTGAATCGAAAGTTCTCTCAAAGCGTCAGGAGGTTGTGTGCAGTCATCCTACTCCCCCCGGGCCCCTCCCAGAGCCTCGGCTCGTCCCAGCCGCTGCCGGGGGCGTCTGCCTCCGCGTCTGCGAGCACGTTCCCAGTGCCTCTCCTCGATACGCTGGCTCAGGGCGTTAGCTCTTGACGCCCCACGATGGCACGTGAGAGCTGGCTGCTGTCACGCCACCACCCCAGCACCCTTCCCGCCGCCCGCCGTGATGTGGCGGCCTTCCGGTTGGCTGGCATTCGGGGTTTCGATGCGCGCGGCCGAGGGAATGTCCTTGCCGGCGTCCGCAGTGCTGTTAGCGCCGGCCTGCCCCCGCCATGGCTCCGCCGTGCCGCGGTCCCTGTGCTGCTGGCCGTGGGGGCTTCTCTCCCGGGCCTCTGCCGCCGCTCCCCGCTGTCCTGCGGGTCAGGCCCGGTTTCCTTGAGCCTCCGCTTTGGCCAGAGGGCGTCCTCCATCGGGCCTGGAGGCCGTTGTTGTGAAACTCCCGTCACCAGAGACGCCGTTACACTGCAGCCCTTCACTCCCAGGCCGGCCGCGGGTCACGTCCTAGGCCGGAAACGGTCTTTCCTGGGCTCTTGAAGGCCCATCTCCTGACCCCCGACGCCCTGTGGAGAAGGCAGGAGCTGCTCTGGGGCGATTTCCACGCGTTGGGGGTGTGTCTTGCCCCAGGCCTCTGGGCGGTGTTGCCGCCGTTTCCCAGGACCCTGCAGGGTTCTTATTTGGAGCGATTGCCTTGCTCTTAAGTTTTCTTACCTTTCACTCCCTTTATCTGTCTCTCTGCTGTTTTCTGCGGGATTTTCTCAATGTTCTCTTCAGACGTTTATGGAGATTTTCATTTCCATCCTATTTTTTTGTGCTGTACCTTTAATTTCAAACTCAGGTTTCTGGGCCTTCCTTTCCAAAAGAGCCTCCTGTTCGTGCTTCATGGATGCGGTATGTTCTCTCTGAGGGCGTTGGTGACAGCGCCTGGGAAGTTTCCTTCTTCCTGCCCGGCCTCTGCTTCCTCCTCGCTGCTTTCCTCTGTCTGTCCATCTGGAGCTCTCGCCCGCTTCAGAGGCTTTGCTCGGTTATTGGTGTGTGGGGCCGCGGGGGTTCTGGGTGCCAGGTAGGGCCTCTTGATCGTGGGCTTCTGAGGGCGGCTCCTGGGCCATTGCCTTGGTTTCCTCTTGCGCTGATGGGCCCCTCCTGCCCCCAGCAAGCATCTTGCAGCCCTGCCTCGGGTGAAGTCCTGACAGCCATCCTGTCTGTGGCTGCAGTAGTCAGAGAACCGGGAGTGCGCACAGCCGTGCGGTCAGGAGGCTGCCCTGCCCTGAGCCATGCCTGGGGTCCCCAACCTCCTGGGCAGCAGGCCTCTGGTCCCAGACAGGTGCAGGAAGGAGGTCAGCTGAGGGGAGGGCGACAAGGTCTTGGTGGACAGCTTCTGGAACATACTCTCAAGTCTCCTCAGCCCCACTGGACCCCCTACTCTGGAGGCCCCAGAGCCTTTGGGGCTGGGGGAGGGACTTGAATGGGATAATGGGGGCGGCCCCTTCACTTTCTCTGCTTTCTTTCTCGTCTTTGCCTTTAAAGTATTGCTCTATCTCCTTTCCCTTTTTCTTTGTTAAAATAAAATCCCTTTTGTTTTAGATAGACCTGGAGTGGGGACGGGGCTGGCGAATGCCTGGGATTAATTGGCCATCTTTAATCAGAGCTCCTGTTTGACTTTTTGTCCTCACACTGGCCTTCACCTATGGAGCACTCCAGTGTGGGCAGCTTGGGGAAATGGTAGGAGGGTCAGATGAGCACCAGGAAGGTGGGTGGCACAGAGCAGAGGCCTGCCCTCATCTGCCTGGGAATCCCATTGCCACTTGGCGACACTCGTGCCGTTGCAGACTGAGCTGTGTGGCCCCCTCAGCAGCCAGACTCCTTTTGTTCTTGTCCAGGATTGTTACCGAGGAATCACAGCCAGAGCTACAAAGCATGATACCCTCAAAGCAGCCGACCGTAGGTCACAGGAAGACAGTCGTGCAGGGAAAGTAGACGGCGCAGGTGCCAAGCCCTGAGGCGGCGGTGCCACAGTGCCCTGGCACCAAAGCAGGTTCTCTTTCTCTCCAGCCCTCGCTGGTGAGTGGATTCTGCCCGTGCTTGTCACTCTGCGCTGCACACTGGGTGCTGTTCTTACAGTATCGAAATATATTCCAGTGAGAAAGAAGTAAGAGCAAAAGTATACGGCCCCTTTTTACCAGGAAATGGCAGCATTTGAAAGCCACACACTGTAGCTTCTGAACTCGTTGGCCAGACCTGGTTCAAAGAGCCAACCCTAGCTGCAAGGGAGTCGGGAACGGAGTATGTTTACTTGGTCTTTCGTCGTTCCAGGCCAAAATCACATGTGTTTTTTTTTTTTGAAAGAAGGCATGAAGGGGCTTGCCGGGCCAGTATGCTCTGAGCTGTTGCTGCCATGGTTGCCAGACAGGTCCTCACGCACCTCTCCTCAAGTTAGGGAATCACTGATATGGGAATTGTCCAGTTGGTAAAGGTGACCACTGTGTGAGCCGATGCTTCCAAACTGCTTGAAGACCTTGGAAGTCACCTGCTCTCACCAGTGGTTTGCTTTTTTCCCCAACAGCTGGGACTGTGTTTTTCATTTACACAAAATTGACTTAACCACTCAGAAATAAATTACATAGCTGCTGCTGTTGAAAAGTGTGAGAGAAATGGTTTTCTGTAGTTGCTACCTGAACTGGCGTCTCCTCTTGGCTGGAACAGTGTCGCCTTCTTGACTTGAGAGTTTTCATGGGTGCTGGTGTGGTATTTTGCAGTATGGCCCCCAGTTTGGGTTTCTCTGATGTTTTCTCGTGATTAGCCTGGGATTATGATTTTTTGGGAAAAATACCAGATATAAAAATACCCTGCTCATCCTGTCTGTGGGGGAGTGAGATCCATGTGAGTTATTCTGTATTATTTTTATGTTCACAGTGCTCTACCCTTGGCCATTGGGAGCTGTTTCAGATTGCCTCCAGTGTCCCCTTGACATGTGCCCATCCTTTTAATTTTTTTGGAGGGGGGTATTTCCTTTGTGGCACAAGATGCTTCAGACTCATCTTTTATATTCCCTGCCTCAGCCCCAGAATTGTCCATTTTTCCAAGGAGCCCTGGTTCCTTTTGTTGGAGAATGGTATTTAGAAACCAAGATCTGGGCATTGGATGAGTTCATTGCTACTGGGGCGTCATTGCTTCTAAGCTTTCTCAGCAGACAGAGCTAGGAGATGTATGTGTGTATCAAAACCCGCGTATACACACGTGTTTATATTTCCTTCTGTAGTTCTCTGTGTGTATATTGAACTAAACATGAGTTCACACGGCTGTCTCAGATTCTAACCCAGGACCACATACGTTCTCTGTAACTTCCCTCTGACAGTGAGAACCCGGCTCCCCCCACCCCACGCATTTACTTAGCTGTTCCGCCCCAGTGCACATGTAAAGCGTTTTCAGAATTGTTCATCTGGGCCCCCGTGAGAAAGGAGAGTAACGTGCTCGTGCGCAGTTCCTTTTGTCACTGGCTTACAGTTTCTGGTCAGGGCACCGTTTCCCAGGTTACCAAGTGAGTTCTTTCCCCACCCCCCCAGCTAGGTCCTACCCCATTTGTCACGGTCTGCATCTCGTCCCGGGTTCCCCAGCCTCCTGGTTCACTCTGTGGTTGTCGTTCCAGGCAGGAACGCTCACTCTTGGTGCAGCACGGTTCCGTGGGTTTGGGCAAAAGCATAGAGTCTTGTATTCGCGACCCCAGCACAACACAGAACAGTTTCATCACCCTAAGAATTGCGCTTTGTAGTTGACCACTCCCTGTCCCCCAGCCCCTGATCTCCGATCTGCTTTCTCTCCCTAGATTTTTCTTTTCTAGTATGTTGTATAAACGGAGCCTTTTCGTTCTAGCTTGTTTGACTTAGCGAGATGCATTTAAGAGCCATCCGTTTTGTTGTGTGACTCAACAGCTCCTTCCTTTTTCACCCCTGGATAGTATTCCATCGCACGGCTGTGTCGTAGCTTAGCCGTTCACCTGCAGGACACGTTGGTTGTTCCCAGTTTTTGGTAACTGTGAATAAAGCTGCTGTAGAGATTTGTGTGCAGGCTTTTGTATGATCGTGAGTTTTCAGTTCACTCGAGTAGCGTCTAGGAGTGAGTTGCTGGGCCGTGGAGCGAGTTTGTTTGCCCAGAAGCAGCAGTCACCCTGTCTTCCAGAGCGGCCGGCCCCTTCACGTTCCCTCCAGCATGAACGAGCGTTCCTGTCACTCCCAAGTCCTCGCCAGCATGACTAAGATTTTTGTGGATTTTAGTCATTCTAATAAGTGTATAGTGGTACTGTGTTGTTTTAATTTGCATTCCTGTAACGACAAATGGCGTTGAGCATCTTTTCACATGCTTGGTTGCCATATGTACATCTTCTTTGTCAGGCTGTCCATTCAGATTTTCTGCACTGGGTGTTTGTCTTCATTGAGATTTAAGGGTTCTTAAGGTGTTATAGATATGAGTTACTTTTATTTTCAATCAGCCTCAAATGAAGAGCATTTTGTACCAAGTAAGTAAACGTGGATCCTTAATTGCTAATTCCAGACTCAGGTTGCTGCCTGTCCTTGGTGTTTCAGAAAGTTTCTGGAAAGGCCAAAGGCAAGGTCATTTCTGGGCTCTGCAGACGTGGAGAAGGCTGCAGGGGAGCCCCGTTTCCGGATGGCAGAGGATGGTGGGGAGGTGTTGGGCAGGCCCAGCTTCTGGCCTCCCCTCGGAGATCCGGCTGTCTGGGACACAAAGGGACGGGCGTCTGTCCTTGGGCTTCAGCTCCCGTGACTCCTTGGAGCCGTCGCTCACCTTGGCAGGCTCTGACATGCCAGCCCAGGACCTGAGCTTGGGGTGTGGGAAGGTGCGCTTCTCTCCGAGTGGCCATTCGGGAAGCAGCACGGGATGGGGCTCGGGCCTGGCTGTGAGAGGGACGTGGGAGCCCCTGGGTGGCTCCTGCCTGCTGCTGGCCAGAACCGTCAGTGCTGGAGGATTGCTGTTTGCAGCGGACCTTGGGAGCAAGATGGGGGAGAACACCCCTACGGCGCTGCCAGCGCGTGGCGCTGCCACCCTTTCGAGGCAGGTGTGCAGTGTGTGCATCTGACTGCGGTTCCTCGTCTGAGGCCACAGGTCCTGCGCCTGTGGAAAGCGGTTCCTTTCCCTGGGCCGTGCTTTGGGGAGGCCGCTGCTGCCGCCTTCTCTCTGATGCCATGAAGCAGTTGAGTTGCAAGACCCCAAAGGGCAGCGAGAGGCCAGTCCTGCAGGACTCTTGCCGGGAGACGCGGCGCTGGCCATCCTTCCTGGGTCCCTCCTGGAAATCCAGCTTCGCCGTGGGTGCGTGCCACACGTGTGTTTGGACGGTCTATTTGGTCACCTGTTTTCTGGGCTGGATGGCGTGGATGGGACTGTGGCTTGTGGCAGCCTTAGCAGAGAGACAGCCAGGCGGGGGCTTCAGGCCCCACGGCACCTGGGAAGTCAGATCCAGCATGGAAGCCCCACGCTCCACCCTGTGGATCCTGGGGAAGGCGGCTGGGAGCCCAGTGGCCATGGCCCATGGAGTCAGCTGCAAAGGTGGGGAGGTGGCCCCAGGGTCCCGGGCAGGGAGGCCGGTGGGCAGCGCTCGGCCTAGACTGCCAGCCTGCGTCCTGGTCTTGCTCGTAGGATGTGGCATGCCTGAACACCTTCCAGAGCTTCCCTGGGTGGGGGCAGCTGGGGAGCCGACAGGCCGCCTGAGGCCAGTTCTCTGCCTAACGGCTCTCCCAGCGGATCCCGGTGGCCGAGGCTAGCCAGGCGCACCCGCCGGGTCCCCTTACCTGGCTGCCGAGCTTTCCCGGGGCCTGCCTGGGGTCTCAGGCAGAAGCCCCTCAGCGCTGCTCCAGTGGGATTCATCAAAGGACAGTTCTGGGAGGAGGGGTCCGCCTCTGGCTTTTGGTTGTTTGCATCAGTGTGCGACCCACAGCCCAAGTGACGAGCTTTGCCTCGTGACGCCAGCTCCGGCCCGCTGATGGGTTGCGCTCCGCGTGAAACCTCCTTCCTCTCTGGTGCCCCCGCAGCAGGCCAGGCTGGGCCTCAGCTCGGCTCCGCCCAGACACGCCTCCGGCAGGTCTGGTGGGGTAGTGGGTGGCGTCCCAGCGTGTAACGCAGGGCCTTGGCCCCGGGACAGGTGGTTCCTGCTGCCCCCCCAGGCCGCGTTCTGGGCACGAGACCTGGATGAGGCCTCCTGACTGCGAGCGCGGCCCCCTCCTGGGACGCGTCCCGCCTTCCCGTGTCTCCGACGCACTCCCTCTGGACGGCCGCGTGCCCATGGGTGTGCATGCGGTGGTGGTGCGCTCTGGCACGGCTGGCAGAGCCCACCGCCCCGAGGCCGGGAGGTGGGCGGCTCAGGAAGAGGAAGCGGGGGCAGCGATGTTGCCCAGGAACCTGCAGGGGAGGGTGGCTGCAGCAGGGACGGTTCTGTGCCCCTCCCCACGCACACACCCCCTCCAGGGGCCCCGAGGCTACAGACGTCCCAGCCGCCAGTGCCCACCAGTGCCTGCTTCCCAGCCCCACCCCACCCCCCTTTCTTTCCGAGAGAGCGGTCTTGTCCAGAGGCCTCCACAACCTCCGTTCCCACCTCGTCAGCCCTGGCGGAGGGCTGGGACCCGCCCTTCTAGAACGTCTTGCCTGTGTCCTGATAGCGATAAACCCAGCCCGTCAGGGCAGAGAAGAGGCTGGGGCCGCTGCCAGCCCCCGCTCAGCCCCGGCTCCGATTGGGTCAGGCTCGCGGGGTGGGCACAGCTGAGTTTTATGGCAAGGACAGGCCCTCGGGCCACACGAGTTACGGCCCGGGCGCTGCCGCCTGCATCCGCGGCTGCGTTCTGCTCCCCACTGCCCCTTGCGAGTGGCCGGGTCAGCCCACCTGCTCGCCAGGACGCCCTGCAGCAGACATTCTGAAGTGTGACCTGGGCCGGAGCCCTGCTGTCCTGCTCTTTGTGAGCTTCTCTTTCTCCAAGAAGCAGCCGCCACGCCCGCCACTTTGGGGGAGAAGCTGCCGGGCCATGCCTGCTGCTTTGAGGGGACCTCTCGGTCGTGTTCTGAAACGTGCTGGCAGAGGGAGGCTGCAGAGGAACAAGAGCGGGGCCTTTTAACACACGCGCTGGATCGCTATGGATTTTTTTTAGGTGTACGTGTGTCTTCCCAATCCAGAGACTGAAGCCATTTTCTGTCTCCCCAGTTCTCCTCCCCCAGGTGATCTCTTGGGTGTCCTTGGGATTCCTAGGCCCCTCCCAGAGAGCGCCTTCCTGCAGGGCAGGCGCCCTCACTCCCAGTCCTGCCTTTTGCTCCCATGCTGAATCTTGCTTTCTTTACTCAGCAGTAGAGCCTGGAGGTCCTGCATGTCTGGTCCGGGAGAACTGATGCTCGCACTTCTCCATAGCATTCCGTTCTTTGGGCACTGCGTAATTATTCAGTGGGTCCCCGTGGAAGAACATGAGTTGTTTTCGGGCTTCTGCACATGCCATTTTGTAGGCGTGCAGGTTTGTAGGACAGATTCCCAAACATTCCACTGAGGGTCAAAGGGTGTTTGCAGTTTTGACTGGCATTGCCAAAGCACCCCCATTGGGTTGTAGCACCCTGTCCCCCCATCAGCCAGGTGTGGGCGTGCCTGCTCGCCCACCCAGATGTGAGCGTGTGTGCCTGCTTGCCCACAGCTTCACCCATCTGGTAGATAAAAAGGAGTATTTCACTGGGGTCTTAATTTACCTGTGTCTTGTGATGAGTGAGGGTGGATAGCTTTTCAGATGTTTGAGAGCCAGTTCATTTCTTTCTGTGTGTGTGTGTGCACACGTGCACCCACTTTTCTATTGGGAATCCCCCCTCTTAAAGTCCGTGAGCTCTTTGTGGGAGATTGGCCCTTTGTGATGTGACCTGCAGATATTCTTCTCTGTCGTTCATCATCTGCCTTTGTTTTAGTGACTTCTGAATGCAGAAGTATGTTACGTTTATGTAGTCAAATGTAGCAGACTCTTCTCTGATGGTTTCTGGACTGTGGTTCCTAGAAAGGACTTCTGTCCCACAATTATAGAGACGTTTTTTTCTAGAAGGTCTGAGATTTGTTTTTGCGTTTAAATTTTCGACCCGTTTTACATCCATCCTGATGTGTGCTGTGAGGTACGGACCCAGCTTCCTATCTAGATGCTACTTCGTCATCCCAACCCCATTTTCTGAATACCTCCCCCCCATCTCCAGGCCCACCTCCCTGCCAGGGGTTTGAGATGCTACCCTTGTCCCATACACATTTTTCACTGTCTTTGGGTCTATTTCTGGAATTTGTATTCTGTCCCCTTGGTAGTCTATCTATTCGTGTGACTGAATGTTAAATATCTTGACGCCTAGCTACCCACTCCAACAGCTCTTTTTTTTTTTCTTTTCTTTTGACTTTTTCTGTTTAGGCTATTTTTGTTTATTTTTTATACGAATTTTAGGATCAAGTTGCCTTGTTTCAAAAAAAAAAAAAGATCAAAACAACAACAAAAACACCTATATCTGAAGTTCTATTTTAGAAATGTGCAGAGCTTTGAGGCCGCACCTTCCGTTCAGTCCTGCTAGCCTGGCATGTGCAGGCGTGCATCCTCTCAGCTCCTGCCAGTCTAGTATGTGCAGGCGTGCGTCCTCTCAGCCCTGCCAGCTCTGGCATGTGCAGGCGTGCGTCCTCTCAGCTCCTGCCAGCCTGGCATGTGCAGGCGTGCGTCCTCTCAGCTCCTGCCAGCCTGGCATGTGCAGGCGTGCGTCCTCTCAGC